>JAOWBL010008082.1:0-42912 GCA_028564865.1 Zenarchopterus dispar
AGGACAGACTACAATTTATAATGTTAAGAACACTCAGAGCTATACTAGGAAATATTTGTTTAAAAAATCGTGCAGGAGACTAGTCACTGAATGAGGACTCATGACTTGTGAGTTTTCAGGACTCAGATCAGTAAGTCCTATATTTGCACCTCATCTTATAACGGTGTCTTCAGTCCTCATGCAGGTTTCTTTGTTATTAGACAACAGAGGATATGAAGGCTGACCAGTTTTATTACACCGACAAAAATAACCTGATTTGAACGTTATCCCAGTTTCTGTCATAGATATGAACACAAGGTTCCTTGTTGGCCTCTTAAAAGGCTCAGCAGGCCGTTATTAATTCCAGGGAATCAAAGTTTTTATTTTGTGAGTGACTGTTTGAGTCAAAGCAATAAAAATGTGCGTTTAGAAGATTCTTTTACTTGATTTGTTTTATCTCTTGGTAACATAAAATACACCGCAGGCTGGCTTTTTTTCTCTGGGTTGCTTTGTTTGTCAGCAGTCAGAAATGATGAAAGTAGCCAACTAGACGGTGGAGAAGGCACCGTCCAGATCTCTGGAATCAACAGCTGATTAGATCCATTTGATGGGCTGACAACAATCAAAGTGGGTGTCTTAAATCATGGCTGGGGCTTTACTGTACATCCTCCTCTAAGTCCTTTAAGCCTCCACTGGAGCCATCAGGTTCATGAATTATTTAAACGAGCCACTGGATGACAACAAATTAAAGCATTCCAAGTCGAATGTGCCTTTTTTTTCCTTCCTCTTTTTAAATAAGAATCCTAAATGTAATATCCACAAGACATGGCATTTCCATTGGATATGAAAATTACACCATGTGTTTGAAAAGCAAATGCATCACAAGACCAATGCAGCAAATGCTTTAGACTCTGAAGAGAAGACAAATAACACACAAAAAAAGAATCCACTGCTTGAAGCTCACATGAAGCTCTCTGCAGGGCAAAGCCAAACATGGTTTCTTGTCTCCTTTCCTTTATGAGTGCCCTGCACCTCTGCACATCTGATTTCAGTTGAAATGATTAAACCTCTGCTCTGGCTGATTTTTATTAAAGTTTTACTTGGTTCTCACAGATGTTGTACTATGTGGGTGTTGTGCAATTTAAGAACAGGACAAATTGTTGTTTGGCCTTTAACGACAGGAAAGACGATTGTTTATTCATTTTTGAACAAAAACTCACAATATGCAGCCTGACATGCACGAAAGTTGACATCAGCTGCTGTGGGATTTTAAATAAGTTCCAACTTTGCTTTCATGGAAGATTCTGATTTTCCCAAACAAGGATGTGCTGTAAAATTGCCTAAACCTCAGAACCTCAGAAGAAGTGCAAAGAGGGAGAAACAAAATCACATTTCATAGAAAACTTGGTTTGGGGAATGTTCAAGAGTAATTTGCACATTTAAGTTTTTTTTTTTTTTTTTGGTTTCCTGGGAAAATCACAAAAGTAAAGATGGATGTGTTTAGCAGGAAATGTGCATTTCCAGTACCAATCTGGGCGGTGCTTTAAAAAACAAACAAACAAAAAAAACATCTGAAATGTTTAGTCTCTGAGTTTTATGAGATTTATACAACAAACTGCTCAGTTTGTTTCTGAGAAAGCTGACAACTGTTTCAGAATTACTAAAGTAACTAAAAATACTAAAAATGTAACTTTACTTGATTGTTTTCTTTTTTTCATTGAACTTTAGGGAAAAAAAGTTTTTAGATCATCGCATTTCTCTATATGTTAAGCTGTTTTTCAATGAAGACTCAGCTAGATGGTGAGTTTAATTCCAGGTGGTCCTACTCTCATCATTTTACCTCCAACACGAGGCAAATTGAGCCAGAACACTTTTTCTTTTAAAAAGTCATTTCTGTTCATTTAAAATAGCAGGACACATCCTGAATTTAGTTTAAACACTTAAACTGTACTCTAATTTGTTGCTATTATTTGTTGAAGATCAAGTGTGACTCACAAATCTTACAAAATAACAGATGAATGTAAAAGATAATCACTTATAGAAACAGCAAACTGTAAAATCGTGTTTTTTACATGATGCAGGAGTAATTATTATATTTGCATATAATAGTGTACTGTATAAGTCAGAGTTTTGTGAATCACATACTCCTACTTTATACTTTTTTAGATGATTCTTCAATACTGTATCTGAGTACTTCCACTGCTAACAGAAGGCCCGCAATCCTGATCTGAAGCTGGGGAAAATGAGAAAGCTGTCAATCATGCACAGTCACACCCACACAGGTCTGAGCCGAGATCTAATTAGGCAGAAAGTTAAAACACCTGAGTGGGTTGATAATTTCATCACTCACAGCTGGGAGCTGCCAAGGGCAGCCACAGCTTGAAGCTGTTCTTGCCACATTTCCCACTGCATTTCTCTCAACAGGCTTTTAAGGCGTGCTCAGAACATAAAGCCACAGTCAGTGTAGGCTTCCTTTCAAAATCTGCTTCTTGAATATTTTAGTAGCCATCTCTACGCAAGACACTCGGCAGAAAAACCTCACACTGATCTAATATCCGGGCCAATTAGCAGGCTGTGTATAAACTCCACGCTGTGTGTGTCCTGACATAACAGGTCTTTAGGTTCCTGTGATATTTGATGTGTTTGTGTTCAATCTTCAATTCTCTCCTCCTAGCAAATGTTTGCAAAATCTCAAAAAAAAAACATGGCAATAAACCCTGAAATATGATGAAAGTCAGTAAATGTTGATCACAAACAAGTATTTCCATATAGGAAGTTTAATGTTCATGTTTTTCCACTCCCACAATCCTTGTTTATTTTTTTTTTCAAGTGTATTTGCCTGAGCTCGAAACATATGGATGGCTGTAAGGATAAAAACTTTTATTTATTTATTTATTTTTTATTGAGTATTTTTAGGCAGTGGAGCTTCAAAGCATTCTTTAACCCTTTTGACCACAGTTATTTCTCAAAGCAAAACAGGCTTAGCTGAAATTGAAGCAGATTAGAGGAATTTCACACTTGACTATAAGGTGGAAAAATATTACCGCTGTCGTGGATATACACTTATAAGCTGTTATAAACCTAGGTTGCTCTATTCGCTGTGTCCTCGTGTCTTTTTGGTATAAACACCCTCAAAGTGATTTGCTCCTGTGAAAGGGAATAGCCTCATACAAAAGTTAAAAAAGATGGCATCGGGATTTCAGCTGAGAACAGTAGATCAGCGTTGTAAATTTGGGAACTGAATTTCTGCACAGCCAACATCAATTTGGTGATTAAAATCGTGTCATTTAGAGCTACAGCCTCTTCAATGTCTGACTTGTTTGTCCACATTGGACTGTCTTTTTTTCAGTTTATCTGTGCTCCAGAAGTTATTATATCTGTAAATCTGTTTAGTCTCCATTCCACATGTTTGAATGTTTTTGTTAAGCATTCAAGTCAGTCCTGGGAATTTTTCATGTACTAACAATCATGAAAACTGCTACTGTACAATGTTACTCCTCAATGGAGAGTAAATCTACCTTGACATGTACGACTAACTAAAGATGCTCATTTGTCCTTTTTTCCAAGTCCTGCTTAAGTCTACTATAATTGTTATCCACTGCACTTAGAACATTGAATTAATCTTTTTCCTGTATCTCTGAACCCAGTGTAACTGTAATGAGTTTATAACATATTATGATCAACAATATAGTGATAACCCACCTGTTGACGTTTTTTCTTTTTTTTTTTTTTTTTTTTTTTAGGATCAGTAAGCATCATATGATCGGAGTGTAAAAGTGATAATCAAGTTGTAATTTATTTATTATCATGTACACAGTTAAACAAGTTTCTCTCCACAATGAAGTTTTTACTTTGTCACTCTTAATGCCTTTACCGTACAAACAAATCCCACAAGAGCACTGCAATAAATATAAAACTCTATATATGTCAACGAGTGGTCAGTGAGTGTATTAGTGTGGAGGTGGAGGGGGTTTGGGTAGCAGCTTGTTTGTGTTTATGATCCAGACCGACTGTGGGAAGAAGCTGTCTCAGTGCAGAGGTTCTGCTCTTCACACTCTTGTACCTTCAACCTCAGGGCAGTACTGTGAAAATGTTATGCTGAGTATGGATGGAGTCCAAGACGATAGTGCTGGCTTTAGAGAGGACTCTGCAGTGATGGTGAGGGTGCACAAACAATGTGTTCAGGAGTCCTTGCCACTCTCAGTTGGTGTTTCAGGCGTGTACCTGTGCTGTTGCATACCACATTAACAGGGGTGCACGCATCTGTAAGATTGGGTTCTCAGCTGTATCCTTTTTGAACATAATAATGCTAATGAGCCTGCAGTCCTATTTTTAAAACATGTATAATGCTTTGAGACGCAAGCAGGGACCTTTCCAACCTGATGCTTTACCTGGCCACTAGCTCAACCATAAATATTAGAAAGGGAAACTTGTGCCGACCTGCTTCCTGACCCAACTTTTTTTATCATAAGAGTGCTGTCTTGTATATGAATTTCTTCATGCCTGGAGTAAAAATAAAACAATAAAGAAAAAAAATGATAATTTGATGGTATGATTAGATCTTATGAAATGAAAGTGTAATTTTGTGCCATTTCTTCATCCAAATGGAAATGATAAGATGAATTTGTCAAATGTGGCATTACCTTTTGAGAACAGTTGTTTTAGTTGGGTATTATATAACTGTAATATGACAAACCAAGTGGATGACCAGGTACAATAAAGTAGGGTAAACTACAACATAGTGTGGCCCAGCACCTAGCCTTGGGGGACCTCAGTAGGGAAACAAGTTTCCTTGGGGCAGACATTTACTGTAGTTCATTGGTATTTGGCCTTTTCTTTAAAAAAAATCTATATTGTATTAGTGGAAGAAACTGATCTGCAGAATGGGGGAAATACCTGCTTGGTGTGGTACTTCTAGAATCGTCTACGTCTGCCGTAGCGAGGAATACTACACTTCTACAGGAATGCCACAACACATCGGGTCAAAGTGGATCACAACAAACATGGTTGGTGTGGGGGGAATAATCGGCTCAGTAGTGAGGAGTAAGAAATGGTAAACTTATTAACAGTGCTGAGCAAAACAAAATCAAAGAATTTACTACAAAGTATTAAGTTCAGTTAAAGTGAACAACTGGTTTTAGTCAGAACAACAAACAATAACTCAGAATCTCACTATTTGACTGAATGAGGTTCCTTCTATCAGGTGGCTTTAAGAGTCTGGACCCATCTGACAGAAAACATGCCGTTGTATCCAGAGATGGTCACGGAGCGGGCAAGAGTTGCCCTAATTTTTAATCCAAACCAAACAGTTAAAAATTCACTCTACCTCCTTCACACAATGCTTCATGTTTGAAGAAGAATCATCTTTATTTGTCTGTATATATCTCACGAAACACACCTAAATTTGTTTTCTCTTTTTAACCCATCACTAGTTACACTAGGAGCAGTGGGCTGCTACACAACTCAGGGAGCAGTTGGGGGTTAAGAGCCTTGCTCATGGGCCCACAGTGGCTCACCTCTGTTACCAACCCGAGGCACTGAACCTGAGTCCTCCATGCCCAAGCCCGCCTCTGTAACCACTAGGCTACCACTCCAATAACCTTATACAAGCTATTTCTAGGCACTGAATCCTGGACAACAGATCATGAAACATCATCCACAAATGAAAATAAAATGAAAACTTTTTTCCCTGCTGCTCAGGAATAATTAGTGTTGCTCAACATTCATAAGCTTCAGCTTACATAAGATTCTGTATTTTTGCTCTTTGCAACAAGGAAGTAAACAAAAGAAAGCTCAGTGTTGCAGGTTACAGCCCTGCAGAACAGAACCTGGATCACCACTGGTGGTGCAGTTAGACAGCACCTTTTATTTACATATAGTGAAAATGTCTCGTAACCTGTCCCATCTGCCTCGAAGTGCCAGTTAGAGAATTACATTAAATGGGCACTTTGACCAAATGTGCGTGAGAGGGAAGAGCTGGGTGTTGGTCAAAGGCGTGCATTAGCCATTAAGAGCAGAAAGTGTTGGTGCAAGCACCCTGCACCTGCCAGGGAAAATAGTAGCATTGCAGGGAAACAGTTCGTCACCAGTGTAAAATAAAAAAGGTGATTTCATCTGGATACTTACCAAAGGCATTTCATGTGCCATGACTGGCACGCTCTCTTGTTAGAAAGTTGAACATTATAGCAAGTAATTGATGAGGTATGTCTTTGTGTATGATTTATTTCCTGTGCATTAGGATATTGTGCAATCACATGTAAAAAAAAAAAAAAAAAAAAGAAGACATGGATTTTAAATGTAATGTTTATGCTGCACACCCTACATGAGCAACCAGTCAGACCAGTTTCTGAGCGATGTGCTGTATCTTCTTTTCTTTTTTGTCCTTTTTTCCTGCTTCTACATGCAGTGATCAAACCACCATCTGGCCAGTTGCTCTAATGTCCCAAAGGGAGTTTTAAATGGTTTGAGAGCATCATGTGTTCATGGTCACTGTGTTCTTTTCTGCTCTAATAGCGGTGACGCTGGCCAATATTGAATTGAAAATGTATCTTATCTGAGCACCAGTAATTTTACCGTGTTCCACTGAAAGTATAGAATTAGTTCACTGCCCATTACCTCAAACAGGGTTTATCAACCTCTACTTTATTTTTTCTCTTGTTTTAACCCATTGCTTTTTTTCTAGAGGAAGATGAATTTGTCTGATGTCAAAATCTCAAATATAAGAGCCCAAAAAACTAATCCAATTATGGTCACATTTACAGAGAGCTGCTCAATTCAAATGTGCATTCCCTAAAGCAAAGACAAGATTTAAGGGTTCAAAAGTGGTTCTTTAAAGTGACGTATGATTGTTTAGAGTAGCATCTATTCAGATACAGGTACTCAGGAAAATGACAAAATGGCAGAGAAATTTGGAGGAAGTCCTGCTCAAGAAGATGCAGGACTTGATTCAAGAAGTGAGCCATGGGATTTCCCTAAACGAGGCTCCATGATCACTGATTATTGTTTGCATATCAATATGTATTTAATATGTGTTTGCATATCTGTATGTATTTAAGCTCAAACAATATAGAAGTCAGCAGGAAAGAGTGTGAAGCTTCAACTCCCATCATCCCCCACACTCGCTCTCCAGAAGATTTCCTGCTACTTTCACACATTGTCTAACTCTGACATCCTCCAGAGATATTTCTGAAAAGCTGGCTGGAAAATCTCAGCTAAAGGTCTGGAGAAAATGCCGTGGACATTTGTTTGTGCATGTGCCACCCCACTGGACTATCTCTGAAAAGTTTTTTGGGGTTGTGAAAAGGGGCTTTAGTGGAGAAAAGGAGCAGCGAACTGTGACACAGCTTGCCTGATGGTCAGAACTCAAATAATTTATGAGAAAATTTAAAGAGATGAATCAATACTTGGTGTGACGGATTTATTTATCTGGTAAATTATTTAATCTATTGATGTACTGTAAATATGTTTTATGTTCTGTTAAGACAGCTCAAGAATAAAAAAGACATATCATACAGTCCTTTTTGGTAAAACAAAATTCCTTATGAAGCAGAAATCAGTTTCAGTTCCTGAGCTCTTGTAAATTTCCATTCACATGCAAATTTTAGTATCCCCTCATTTATTCCTCTCTTTGTGTTTTTACACTCACACACACACACACACACACAAAAAAAAAACACAACACGCAACATAAAATTGACCGTAATGGGTCTTTAGTACTGGGCAAATACAAATTCAGATGAGAAACTTATGACTTTTTTCATTATGCTTTTTATTTTACAAAGATGAAGCCAAAATATATATATTAAAAAAAATCATATGGGCAATAAAAACTGCTTCTGTGATTCAGTAGCTCACACATCCACCTTTTTAACAGCAATAACTTGAAATAGTCATTTCCTGTATGACTTTATCAGTCTCTACCGTCATTGTGGATGAATTTCACAGTACTGCTTCAGTTCATCAAGGTTTTGGGCCATTCACTTATGCACAACTCTCTAAAGGTCCCGCCATAACATTTTCAAAGTTTAGGTGTGGGCTTCGGCTGTTCTGAAGTATGGTGTGTTTTTGATCACGGTGCTGTTGCATGAGCCAGCATCGACGAAGCTTTAGGTGTTGGACAGACATCCTCTCATTTTCCTCTTGCATATTCGAGTACACAGTGGAGTTCATGGCTGGCTAAATAAATCCAAAGGTGGCTGTAAAAGAACCTCAGATCACCACCCCTCTACCACCGTGCTTGACTGTGACAATGAGATGTTTCTGCTGAAATGCTGTTTTGGTCTTCAATGATCATGGTAAAGTTAAAGGAAACTTCACTTTGCTGTCATGTTCCCTTGGGTCATTGTGTCTTTGTGTCATTGATGTCTTCTGCAGGTTTGTGAACCTAAGTCGTGTTTTCATGTTCTTTTCAGACAAAGATGTTTTCTCCTGATAACTTCTGCCAATTCTCCGAGAGATGGAGATTAAACGTGTTCGACAAGGCTGGTAAAGTTTGAGATGTAGCTCTTAAAACACTTTTTTCTGAGCACCTTGGGATAGATTTGTTAGAATGCCCACTTTTGGGAATAATCAAAACTGTCTTTAAAGCTTCCCTGCTTGTTATGGAACTTTGAATTTCCAAATTGTTTGGAAATGCTTTTATAACCATTTTCAGTTCAATGTGTGGCAACACTTGCTTCTCTAAGACCATTGCGTGTTTCTTTTTCTCTTGGCATTGTGTTAACAGACACCTGAATTCTCCATAGCAACAAACAGCCAAATTGTCTGCTGTTATAGAGGACTGCACACCTGCAGATAATCAGTTCATCGACGGCTGATGATGAGCATCATTACAACTTAATGAAACGTTTACCTCTTAATACTATGTAAGCAGGGAAAGGTACTTAGTATTTCACATGTGACCCTTTTTTTCCAGCTTAATTTTTGCTGAATGGATAGTGGGTTTTTATTCTCCTAGTATTGAGCCATCATGATCACAAACACACACACACAAACATCAGATTTAAAGGTGTGGTTCTGAGTTTTGTACGTCATTGTAGCTAGCAAGAAATCCCCTCTGCCGTTTTTATTTCCCTCTCTCTCTCTTTCTTTCCCTCTCTTTCTCTCTCTCTCTCTTTCCCTCTCTCCCTCTGGAATCAGTGTGATCCCTTTAGTGTGCCTGCATATATTAGGCTTAAACAGCCATCTCTATTGGCACTACATTTGTGGCACAAGGAGACACCAGCTGTGCTCCCTCAAATCTGCTAGAACAAAGTATTTGGATCCCTAAAAAATGAAGAGGAAAAACAACAGCAGGCAAATAGGCGGAGATTACAGCTTGTGTCTGGCTGTTTTTAAAGGCCATTTGGAGGTTTTTGATATTTGTGTGTGCTTGTGTTTCGGTTTCTTTCTCTCAGTATATTATGAGTTAAGACACAGTTGCCGGGGGCGATCTTTGGTTCGCTGTTCACGCTGCATCTGCAGCCGTCAGTAGCATGTAGTTGCAACGCACTTTGATCACCGACACTTAAATGAAGCCCATACAAGCAGTCTTGAGGCTTCGCCCCGTGCACTTTAGATGTTTGCACCGCATGTCACGACAGTGAAATGTTACCCTAGACCAGTGCTGATGTCATTTCACAACAAATTATCCCAAAATACACAGTGATATCGCTCCTTATACGAAGTGAATCAAAACAATAATAACTTTTGACAAATGTTGGGCTCTTGATGGGGAGGAGACCGAACATTACAGCACCAATTCTGAGTAATAACAATCATGCCGGAGCTGTCAGTGCTCAGTTTTTCAACTCTGAGTCGGAGACAACAACAACAATGTTCAAAAGAAGCTCTACGTTTCACCACTGGCCGTGGGAGATCTGCAAGGTGTTACTAAATCATGAATAATTCAAGCCAAATCTTTTAAACTTGCTTTCCCCTTCTTTATGGGCCTTTTACTGTATTTACTCTGCATGAAACAGCTCTCCCTTTGTTGTGCAAACGCAACCATACTCTGTCTGATTGCATTTAAATTAACAAGCCGTGTAAAATTTAAAATTCATCAAAGAGACTCTGGGAAATATTTCCGAGGCTTTGATCTTTGGCAGCTGACATGGAAGAATAACAGAAGGAAATGCATAACATTTATGACTATGTATGAGATACGTGAGCCTGCAAAAACACAAATCACAATATTGTGAGTTTGAGTTTACAACAGCAGCTTGGCCCACTGGCGGTGATGTCATCATCATCATCATTTTTGTTCATATTTCAATGGAGCTCTCACATAAGAGCACATAAAGATCAATTCATGTGGAAATAGATTTTATGTTGAATCATATCCTACAATATAGAGAGCTTATCCCATGTTTGCCAAGCTACGATGTGCGTTCCTATCCTGTGTGCTGTTGACAGCCTTATCTTTGGTGCACGCGTGCTCTGATTAAACAGATCATACATTTTGCATGTCCAACATCACTATCTATATGTGGCAGCAGGCAAGCGGGCTCTAAGACGTTTCCATTTTCTGAATGTCAAGTCAAGCATGTGCATGGATCCATGTGATACAACGTGGAGCGAATACCTAATGTGTTTTTGAGAGCTCACTTGACCTTGTTCCCACGAAAAACTGGCTCTAAAGTGTAGCTTGACCCAAGTATATGTCAAACCAGATGAGTCTCTGGACCTGCATAAGTGACATGGCACCTCTTATTCACGCTGTATGTAAACTCACTGGTGCAGCAGTGACACAATTTTGGAAGGTTTTGCAGACAAACTTTGGCAGTAACGCTTTGTTTGGAGATAAAAGACTTCCACATCCCATGAAAAGAAAAAGTCAACTGTTAAGCACAGAGGTGGGTTTATCATGGTTTGGGTTCCAAACATTGACCTTTTTTTGGCCTTTCCCTTTGACAGTTGCCACAGAGGATTAATCATTTCCATCATACCCTGTTTTCTTTTTCTGCTGTGGTGCTTTGTTGATCATGGACAACCCTGAACATCATCTTCACGACACAGTGATTCAGCAACAGAGTGTCTCCAGCCAGAGGCTTCTTCAGATCTGGTACATATCCAACAATCTATCCTCTCATAGTTTATCTCCAAGATGACCTACCCTGGCTGGTCCTTTGTTGCGCTCGTTATCAATCCTTATCCATCTTTGCCAGTTTTAGAGAATGTTTTAACATCTTCAGCTCTGCCACCTCCAGCTCTACCATCTACAAGACACAGAGAAAGGTTGGTCTCAGTGTTGTTTTGTAAACGTTCCCTTTATGTCCACTGCTACTCTTCGAATCACAGATTAACTTCAGACACTCTTCTCCACTCACTGCACCCTGCCTACTACTTTATTGCTCTAAACAATTGAATTGATCCTCATCATTCTCCTCAGGTCCATTTTGTATGTCTGTAATTTGTCTTGTTGCTTTTCTGGTTAAACTAAAACAATAACTGCATATAATTCTGTGTTTTGGTCAACGTTCTAGAGCAGTTGGTTAAGTTTAAAAATAGGAGTTTCTTCTTACATACCAATCCTTGAGTTGGCCATTTTATGCCGATGTGGCCTCGATAAAAAATGTCAGTGTCATACAAAAATCTGAGGTTAATAGTGTTGACCCTATTTTTGTTTAATGACTTTTTGTCATTTCCTTAATTAAAACCAGTATAATCAGTAACCATGGTGATGGAGCTACATGAAAAATATAATTATCAGTACAACTATAGGCTCCAAAAAAGCAGCATTATTTGTGTCCCCTCTTAAAAGAGGAAGCTCATTAAAGGTTGGGTAGCAGATTCAATTCAGCTTGACTTGTGTAGTGTCTATTACAATACAAACTGTCTCTAGGTGATTTTTGGAGACTCACAACATAACCCTTGAGCAAATATTAAAGATACAATTGTAATTAAAAAACTCTCCTAGCGGCAGAAAAACCTTTGAGACAAATAGTGGCAAGGAGAAGCTCCCCTTTAAGAGGGAAGAATCTGGTAAGAGTCAATGAAATTTTAAAAAGAAACGAAGTACAACCTTCATTCCCTCAGTGAAAGGATTGGAGATAGTTGCTGGATTTCTGTTTGCTGTTGCTGTGATGAATAAAAAGAGACAAGTCGAAAGTGACATTAAGACTTCTGAACAACATCTTCTCCTACCTTCAGGATATCCAGTTAGCGCTGAGTCAGCACAGCTTTCCACCCAGCAGTTCTTCAAGGTCGCACTGAAGCATCTAACCCAACTCTCAGTCCAGTATGAGTTCCTAAAAACCCTCATTGTTGGGCTTTTCCTGGTTATGGAAACACAAACCAATGACTGAAGCCCCATAAAGAAAACCACCGATATTCTGATACTTCCTCAAGCCGTTTTGATTGATATGTCAGTGGATGAATGGATGAATCAAATTGAATTTAACCAAAATTCAACCCCAATTTAGTCCGGTTTGATTCAGTTAAATCCAGGGAGCTGTGTACAAAATTATCAATCCATCTGCAAGTTCTGACACAAGTGCTTATTTCTTATCATGGACTTTTTTATCATGGAAAAAAGTTTATTTTGTGGCCAAAGTTTTTCATTTGAAACATTATATTCATAAAGGGAGTTTGGGCATTTCCACTGACTGGTTATGACTGTGACTGCATTTACTGAATAGATGAGACACTTTCATTGAAGTCAAGTGGAAACAAGCATGAAAGGAAAAAATATTGATAAGTGGCCCTATCATTTTATCACTATACATTTGAAATGTAAATTCCTGAGGACATTTCAGGTCTCTAATTCATTGACATTCAAAAAGAGGCTTCAATAAAAACGCCCTTGAAGACTGAACCATATTGTGTCCACCTGTCAATTGCACCTTTCTAAAGCCTGCTGGACCATCATGCAGCTGTGGATTGAGTGGGCATATTAAAAAGGTCATATTATTTGAAATTCAAGGCGTTTTGGAAGAAATGAGAACCCCTTTATTCACACGCTTCTTGGTTCCTGGCAGTTAAAAAGAATGGGGGAAGGGACAGTAATCATCTATAATTTTGTGAAATGAAGAATCAATTTTTGACAGAAATATTACACGAGAAATATATTTCTATGCCCAGCTGTGAATAACAAGATGAAGGGTGGAGTATAAGTGATGTACGCTGAGTGGTGGTTTAATATGAAGTGGTTATCCAGACTGTAGATGTGTCATCACAGAGAACAAACATCATTAAACTTATTATTCATTGCAGTAGCTTTGCAGAAGCCCCTGATAGCACATTAACAACAGTCTACTGAGAGACACATCACTCTTCAGTGACTCTAAAGAGGAGAATGAAAAACATTCTCATTGACTTTCCCCCCCTCCCCGAAGCCCATTAATGATAATCATTATTTCCCCTTTGTTCATTATGATCCACGCGCCTCTATTAACAAGAGCACTAATATCCTCTTCAGCATGCAGGGATGTAAGTTTTTGTGTAGCCTTGAAGTGCTTCTTTCACCATGTTACCTTGATAACTCGCAGCAGGAGATGGACACGATAAGTGACAGAAGAACACTCAGTTTGGATATCACCCCCCATCTCTGTTGTCATTATCTCTTTTTATGCCTTCTCAAAAACCCCTTTTACTCTCGCTTCAAATCCCAGTCAATCGCGCCGCTCAAAAACACCAGCGGGGAAACATATTTCTGAAACTGCAGCACAGCAAGTGTCTTTTTTTCTTCTCTTTTGTGCTTTTCTCCATCTTCGTGAGAAAAGTAGATCAACTGAATGATTTGCACTGCGGACACCGAGCATCTCTCATGTTGGGTTTGAATCATTCTTCGCAGGCATTTCTAATCTCTGGTTTTTGAAATGATTTAATTAAACAGATAGTAAAAGTTAAGGAATAAGCATGGTGCTCTTTATTCTTTTTAAATGTTTTCAGTAATAAACAGATTAAAATGGACAACTAATTCATCCCACAACATCAATAATCACTGATATATATATATATATATATATATATATATATATATAGATATATAGATAGATAGATAGATAGATAGATAGATAGATAAAAGTATAAGATCCATACTGCTGTGCTGGCTTACATACTCCATCATGACATTCAAAGCCAGTCTAGTTTACCCTTCCTGTCATTTCATTCCCTAAACTTGATTTGGCCCCATCAAGGACCATCAGCTTCTTGAGCATGTTCAAATTCAGCATCTGGAACCTACATAAGTATAACACTTATTGGTGCTTACAAATAGCTAATCATCGTAAACTCCTGCAAGAGAAGATAATGATAAATTAGTCATCACATGACTTATTGAAAGGGTAATTGCATTTCTTCATTAATTACTTAACAGCAGTTGTAATTAGTTACTGTACCATTAACTTCATCACTCAGCCAACCTGCCTCCACATGCTCCACAATATTCTCATTCCCTGGATGTTGAATACTGTCCTTCTTTAAAGGGTGTTGGGTCATTATTCTGACATTTGCTGAACCATTATTCAAAATACTCAGTAGTCTGAGAAATCCCTATTGATACACCATCCTATTGGTACAATAGCATATTATTCTGAATATACAAATCCCACTACTCTGATGACCCACTGGTAAGACGTATCGAACCTGGCTTTAGCATTAAAGAATTATGCACAACCTCACATGCTTTTTTTAAGGGTGTTTGCAAGTTTTGCGGAAACATTTATATTAAATTTAAACATAGCTTGCATAATTGATGGCAACATATGAAACATTTGCATCAGACAGATGCAACACTATTGGTCAAAGAGTTGGTCGAAGGTTTGCATAAAACCATGAATAGGCCAACTTGTAACCCACCAGGTGACAACATCAGTCACTTCAATTACCCTACATATTGATAGCAGCTCTCTGACCCTGTCAATTGAATACAGTCTTCCACAATTGAGCAGTCTCTCACATTTCTTTTTTGCAATTGTGGCAAGTAATTCAGACAATGGGAGAGTGGAAGATATAGATGTCTCTTTCTGTTCTTAGGCTTTGTATCCGTGTCAAAACGCAGTATGATGGTGGTTTTGTCAAAAAAAAAAGGGCATTTCGGCCTTAAGCGTACTATTGTCAGTTGATTACACAGAAGCATTTTTCCACAGTCCTAGTGCGGCTGAGTAACTGACTTGCATGTTGTGTGATTTTTAACAAGTGTCATTACTTCTTTATGTTAAATAAATAAATAAAATAAGACGGGCACAGGTGAAAGAAACCAGCGTGATGTAGACCTACTCCAGACAATGGGAAGTCAGAGCAACGGGCTTTGTGTTATCCAGCAAACGGGCTCTCGGACCAAATGAGATTTTGTCAGAATAACAGAGTGTCAGAACAACGCAAAGTCCCACTTTAAGCCCAGCTTGTCTCTGACATATGCATACGGTTTCATTTGGTGTCATTATTAGTCCACATTAGTCTGTTTTTGTTGTAAAACACCATTTTACAAAACATGCAACCCCCTTCCACCTCAGTGTTTCATCTCTGTTGGTAGAGATGGTGAAGCATGTTACACCACCATATATGTATGTGTCAGGGGCATCTGTGCGCACTGGCATGCATACATAAGTGAAAATAAGCTGACAATGCTGCTGGTAACATTTGTTGCATTTGCTCTTTAAAACTACTTTCTGCCTGAAGATGGATTCAAATAATAGAAAAGGTTATTCCACTCATTAGAAGGTGTCATGTTAAAATAAAATAAATATCACTTTTTAATGATTATGTTTGACAAAACAGGAAGCTTGTTTGAAGGAGGAGATGAATGCAGTTTCACTTTATTTTCTGATATGAATTGTTTGCTATGGCTTTATGTTTATTAGCTTCAGTATTAGTCAGAGATACTTGATTCCCGTTTCACTGGCAAGATTTCTGTCCATTTTTATGTGGAGCTGAGGAATCTGAGGGATTCATTGGACCCAACATGACTTGAATCCCTTAAAAGAGTTGGACTTGACATCTGTAAATGCTTTTAGTTTTGTTGTTTCACGTTAGACCACCACAGGTCCATTTCTAAACTGAAACAGGGTCTGCAGCAGATCAAAACTTGAAGGTTGAATTTGCAGGAGGGTTTTGGATGCCAGGTGTACCACAAACAGAAGTTTCTCATTTTGAATGAAAAACTTCTAATGTGGACATAACTTTGGTTGCAGACAGCAAATTTTGCAAATGTTGCACTGAAGTGATAACGAGAATAAAGCTATAAGCCTCTTCATGAAAAAGACTAAAACCCCCCAAAATGAGACACGTCATTTTCACTTGTTGTAAGGTTAGGTTTAGGCATCACAATGTCTTGACTAGGATAAGGAAAGTTAAAGAACAAGTTGCCTGTGCTTTATGCAATAAAATAACATTTTCACTATGTTCACTTTGTGCATTAAAACTGATGCTAAAAGTATTGTGAAACCACGGATGTTAACAAAAGCACAACATTTCCCTTCTGAGACTGTCAGAGTGGAAATCAAGAAGGTTTTTTAGTAAAACGAGGACTGAATCAACTCTTATACCGTGTGGTTTCCTTTAAACATTCCCTGTAACCTCACTCATTCTGTGTTATATGACACTTTGATGCTTTTTCTGACCTTTAAAACTCAGAGCTGTGTGTTCCTTATGTTAGGTCCACTAAAACGTCTGACCTTGAGAATAAAGATTCATGTCTTACCAGAAAGGTGTTTCAAATCCATCTACTGCCGAGGGAGAGATCTGTGTACCACCCATTAAAATCTGAAATTCAACCCTTGAGGCGCTACATAACCTATGGTGGAAACTTAAGACAAAATAAAAACATCTTCTCTGTGCTGGTAGTTTTTTTTTTTTTGTTTGTTTGTTTTTTTAGACACTTAAATGTGCCAGATTCTGCCTTAGCATAATAAATCTTCAGAAAGCAAATCAATAACATCACAGTGGATTTTCTTTTTTGGCAAGATTTGACTGTTTGTCTGTTACATCTGGTGCAGAGCCATGAATTAATTTTGTTGTGATATATTGCCTTCATTTGGTCTGGAGAGATCACCTTTACACAGGGTGCCTTTAACTTTGATTCATTTATTTTTTTAGTATAGCTTATTTTATTATATTTGTTGATTACAAGAAGCCCATTCTATACCTCGGATGACTTACTCTGTCCTTTTTATAAGCCTCATGTGCCAGTAAAGCGCAGCCTTGCAAACAGAGATGCAATGTAAAGTCCTTGAATACAAATGCTGCCAATCTCCCCTCAAAGCATCAGTTGCTTCTGGTTGACCATGAAACCCAGCCTGTACCCTGATGAAGCGCCTGCCAGTGCAAAGATGTGTCTTTACCTCTTTATAAATCACTCCCCTTTGCTGTTGTGGAGTGTACCTGGGGGCTCTTACCTCTAAGTGATCCTTCTGACAAAAAGCAATTTGTCAATGGCTCATCTGCATTCAATCCATATCAAGTGTCATGTCGAAGAGATTGACAACTCCATCAGCGTATTCTGTGGGAGCCTGCAGACTTCCCTTTTTTTCAGTGAGAAGGAAGCTTTTATTCTCATCCAGCAGTAACACTGATGGGGGGAAAACAGCAGTTTGAAAGGAGAGGCTGAGTTACCAAGAACTTGTTTCACTTGCTCTGTGATGCACAAGCAGTGCTGGGAATATTCACCAGCAGTTGACCCGCTGCACCTATAGCAGATACTCCAAGTGACACCTTTCCACCAGGATGCCTTCAGTGGAAACAGCCTCCATTATTCATGATTTCTTCTCAGTATGGATCTGAAACAATTGTGTGTTCAGCACTGCGACAATGAGATCTTATTTCTACCCTGCAAAGAAGAAGACCTTAGTAAGAGGTCATCATCATGACAGTTTTGTAAAGAAGTCAAAAGTCCTGGATTCTAACTTCTCATTTGTCACTAAAATCCCATTAAATCCCTACTATAAAGCTTCCCTGAAACGTTTTTGCCTTATTTTTTAATGTAAGATTTATTTATTTAATGTTGAAATTAAAATGACACTGTGGTGCTGTTGCAAAGGTTAGCGTAGTGGTTGGGTAAGGTAAGTTTTACAGAAAACGAACTGACTCCTTTTGGAATGCCTTAAAGAAGATTTCAGACTCGTGATTGAGAAAATAAAACCACAAGGCGTGTTTCTATTACTTGTTTGGGTTTTGCCCTCTAGATTTGTGCAAAACCTAAATATTTGAAAAGAAATCCTGTTATGAAAATGGCTCTACTTAAAGAAAAAAAAAATCCCAAATGTCGCAAAACACTTTTTACAGTTTCAGGAGGTGTTTTTTCGGGAGATTTGATAATCCAGTTTACGGAAACACTTCATGTGCATTTCCATATCTCTAGCAATGCTGGATGTGACGCAACAAGAAAGTAAAACTGACATTTAAATATACACAAAAAATCTTTTAGCTTGTGGATCATTATCACTGAACAAACTAAAGCACTATGGAGCAATAATGAGAAAATGTGCATATTTAAAAGAGAAGCCTTTTTTCATGAATTAGTAGGCTAGTTCTTGCATAATTTGTTTATTATATTGCCTCTTAAGCATGCATGGAAAAAACAGCTATTAAGTATTTTATTTACATGTAATGTGCAGTTTGTCTCCATTAAGGAAGAAATACAATGTTACAGTTTCCACTTGAATTAAAGGATATTGCTCTAATGCAATGACAAACTAATTACTTGGTTATTTCTAATGAGGAGGTTGTTCCAGAAGGGACTGCCAGTCATTTAAATATTTCAAGTCTAATCAACATGAGGGACTGCTGACAACAACATAAATATTTCCTTTTTTTTTTTTTTTTTACAAAAAGGAAGTGTATTTGCCTTCATTTTTGATGTCGCCCCTGATCGGTGGGGCGTATGAGCTCCTCCTCGCAGTGGCTTTGTGTGCCAGAGGAGTAAACCCAGAACACATGTCAGTGCAGACATGTTGCAGGTTTGCAAGCTGTTGCAGGTTCTTCATTATGTTGTCTCTGAATTCAAACCTGAGGTTTGAGCAGAAAACAAGCAAGGCCCCAAACAAAACGAAACGTACAAAAAAATCCATTACAGATAGGTGTATAAATCAATTCAGTGCTATGACAACAAGCCCATTACGTAACAGCACGCTGTGGAGTGGCGATATGCACTGAAATGGATAGTGACTGTCATAAACAAAAACCCTCCAGAGGAAAAATGACATCCATCACAGCTTGGCTACACAGTCTGTGATGCGAAACTCAGAACATCTCCATATTCCCTGAGCAAGAAAAAAAAGGGTAAATAAATAAATAACTAGATGCATAAAAGATTCCCCAAAGAGGAGCTTGTGAAAGTTGTTGTCAGTGCTGCACCAAGAAGAAAATCGGGGACCCATTAGACACGTTGGAAAAGAGGATCATGTCTGTTTCTGAAGACGGACGGGACTCCCAGGAACAGACGCAAACGCTGTTCCAGAAATTACTGTCGCAAAGGGGTTTGGCTCATGTGACTGTTAGAGGATGAAAACACAATCACCAACACATAGAAGACATGTCAAGTAACTAACAAGAACATATGCATCAACCCAAATATAACTGTTTCATATTATAAACAATAAGTGCATTTGCTAAAGTACCAGTTAAATATAGAGTTGGACCTATAATATTGTGAAAAAGAAAGTAAGTAAGTAAATAAATAAAATGATCTGCTCCTTACCAGGGTTATAAATAGGAACTAAAACCCAGATGACATAAGACACTGTATCATTATTTATTTACCATAAACTAAGCCAAAATGTAGAAAAAGTGTTAATAAAAAAAAATCAGATCAGTTTCCAGCCTTCCCAGGGGATTACTCAGCAATTTCCAACTAAAGTTACTCCATACAGTTCTCAGGAAACCCACTAAAACAAAACAAAAAAAAGAAAACATTACATCTTTAAATCGAAAGACCTCACTAAGACTGTTAAATATTATACTTCATGACAGCACAATTAAACGACTGACAGAGTATGACTATTTTTGGAAGCGTTTCCAGGAAAAAGCATCTTCTTTCTAAAAGGCCCAAGATGGCACGGCTTGGGTTGTTGAGGATGTTCAGATGTTCAGTCATGACTCACAGCTACACATAAAGTGAAAACCAAAATAGCATAAATACATTAAACCAAACCAAGCTGCTAAGTTAGATCGTAGAAGAGGACTCGCCAGCAATTCTAGCATCAGCATGGCTGAAAAATGAAGGAATTCGCTTTTGTAACTGGACAAAAACCCCAATCTTACTTAAATGTTGCGGTGAGACCTTTTTAAAAGAGCTTCACATAAACTAACCCCTTCAAATGTCAATGAACTCAAACTGTTGAATTACTAGTTTAGTTTTTGTTATATTAATATTGACACTGTTAAATATTTCATGTGTTGTTGTCATCATTCATTTGAGGTTGTATTTACCCAATTTTAACACCTGCTAAGACACAAATTGTTGTTTTTATATCCTAGAATTGAAAACTACTTTCTCATAATATTGTAGTCATGAGTGACTGTTTTTATTAGATTTTAAATAAACAATTAGAAAAAGGTCATGAGACACAATTTCACATACTGAAAAAATGAAAACATTGTGGAGAAAAAACAGGGGGCACCTTTATCAGATTTTTCTGATGCTGTGATTAGCTAAATGAATAAAGCATTTTCAGCCAGCTCAGGGTTTTTCAGTTCCTTTTTGGACATTTTTACTTCTATTAAATTTTTCAGCTGTCTTGCATGGGTGGTTCCTTTGAGGTGTGTTCACAAATATTTTTTTGTGGTGTTTAAGTCAGAATACTCACCTTGTGCATCTTCAGGTAGTGCACTGAGGATTTCGATGTTTTTGATCATTGGCGGGCTGCAGAAGCCAGACTCTTTTCATACACTGTGGTGTTGACTTCCATAACATAATCCAGGCTTGTTTTTCAATTAAATGCTGTTTATGAAATTCTCTCCCAAGGCATCTTGTACGGATGCTTATTTCTGCACTCAGGATATCCGTGTAGCATCCATGTGAGGTTTATACCAGCAGGTGACCCAACCAGGATGAAAACATGACGCTGTCAGTCATTTTAGCCATTATGTTTTCTTCAACCTAATAAAATACATAAACGCCAAATAAAGTAAAAGTAGGGCAGATTAATCTAAAGAAAGCAGCGTAACTATATTCTCCTCAAACCCTCTTATGAGGATCATGTTGATCCCTAAATATACTGGAATCACATTTACTCAGTTGAGGTTGTATCATAACAGTGACTGTTAGTCTGCTAAATTTCCATGAAGGTGTTTTCCAGTCAGTTAGCGTCTTATTTTGATTTCTCCCAATTGTAAGAAGTTCTTTCTGAAATGTTCCTTGGCCTTCCCGGTTTCTGTTAATTTCCATCCCTTCATTACATTGAGCCCTGAGGAAACTAATACCTGAAAACTTTTGATCCACTTAAAGCCTCCTCTTGCTCTGTGGTCACACATCGGATTTACAGACTCTACAGTATCAATTTACATATAAAGCTCAAGCAAACCTATTTTTCCCCAAGAGTGGGATTTGTGGGAATTTCCCTGGTGGTGATCAACCATGTAGTAATGAAATAAGGAAGGGGAAAATACATGCAGATTTGAAAGAACTGATATGTGCCTTTTTTTAACAATAGTGTAGTGTTTTGGATTTTGGACAGGATGTGGACAGGTTTGAGCGCGTTTTAAAAGGACTGGTTAATAATTATCTACTCAATAAATTTGAACAAACTCCTCCCTCATAGCCAGTTTTGAAAAGAATATTTGACATTTTTATCAAGAATATGTTTTTTCTTTTTCTTTATTTATAGAAGTTAGCCTCATTTGGACCGGGGTCTCTGTGATGGCCACACCTGCACCCTCATCTGACCAAAGTCACTGCCCTCAAGCACCAACAGTTTTTATTAGTTTCTCACAGTTTGATTTGTTTATTTAGCATGTGTTGATCTGCATTGGTTCTATTTGTAGCACCCACATTTAATTAACTTTGTTTTTTTCAACGCTTTTAAATTCTTTGACTAATTTCTTGTGTTACTAGTGCTGGGGGTCCATTGGCTGAGGGTCTCTGGCTCTTAAAGCAACTGTTTCATACGAGGAGATTGCAAGAATAACTTTTATTGGTTAAAAAAAAGTGAAAGTAGATGATGTGTATCCAGACTTTACTGTCGCTTTGCCTCATCAGAGATTACTCACATACTTCTTTATGCGGCGATTCTCCCACCCAGGTACAGCACAACTCCCGATTATCAGTTAGATAGCCTATAAGTCGACTCACCCATTGTCAAAACACTGAAAACCTCCCTGGCATGCACACCTGGCTAAATGTAAAAATAAAAACCCTCGTGTGAAATGGGTTTGGTACCCTGCTGATTCAGCCGTTTCTCCAGATGCAGATACTTGTCTGAGTGCTGCTCTGCCTACATGTCACATGCCTCATTTCTCTGATTGGTTTTATGGCTATGCAGTAGTGACAAGAGGCAGTTCTCCCATCCGCTGGTACCGTCCTCTGCAGCTCAAAGTTGAATCAAGAAGAACAGGACAAAATATATTTCTTGAAGAATAAAAGAATGAGGACGGCTGGCGAAAGATGCATTGCATCAGAATAAACACATACATCGATAAAGGGCTGTTCCAAAAAGGCTGTTTTCTTTTTCGCATGACTGTGTGTCCTACTCTTGTGAATCAAATACAATAGCTTGCATCATTTCTGGTCATTCTCTTGTGTGTTCCACAAATGCAACAAATACTGCAGTAATATCAAAGAAAAATTACAACACCCACAGATGCTAATATACACAACAAAGTACTTCATGTAATTGTTTTTGTAATGTCACCGTCTGCCTTCATGTCATGAATTATCAATTTGCATCTTCAAAAAGCGTCGAAATGTCATCTCAACATGTCCACAGGCGGAACATTTCCAGCTCTGAGTTGCATCTAACAAACATGGAATTAGTCTTCCTGTGAACGCCATTTAGCCCAGCACACCGCTGCTCTTCATTTTAAAACTCTAAATGTCACGTCTGGTGCTGGGTAGTGCTCTCTCTCACTTAGCAGCAATCTGTCTGCAGACGCCCCGTCATCCTTCAGCCCTTCTCCTCTCTCTTTTTTTTTTCTTTCATTTCATGCTTCTGTGTTCTCTCATCTCTCTTTTGCCATACCTCCTTTTCTGTCTTCTCTCATCTTTTCCTCGCCTCTCATTTCTCCGTCTCACCTTCCTCCCCCCTCCAACTGTCGACGCCTGAGCCTCATCTCATTTGCTCCCCCCTCAGGCTCTGCGGCACACAGCGTCCACGGCGAGGAGGAGGATATGAGCAGCTGATGAAACTCACAGTTCTCATCTCTTATTTGTCAGATAACATTGAGTTCCCTGAATTACTGTTTTATTACAGCGTACCAGAATGAACATGAAACTCTTTTAAGCGTTGTATCTGAACAAGCATTGTGTTTCTCTCTACTTTTGTGTCACTTCTTTTATTAATGTTTTGGATATGGGATTTAATGTTCCTCCACGTTTCCTTGGATGAACCGTCCACAGATGATTGAGTTAGGAAAGTACATCGACTAAAAATGAAAGGAAATAAAGATTTCAAGGTCTAGTGGCATTACTATTTAAAATCATTTCATACATCAACAAGTCTGTCATTAGAAAGAAAAATCACAAATGTACATTTATATTTATGAGACTGCCAAATCGTGACAGATAAGTGAGAAATAACTACGTATACGGGGTCTTGCTGCTGTACCTGTGCAGCCATAGTTTACTCTGCTTGATTAAGGCAACAAAAATCTGCTTTTGGCATCACAGGACAATATTTTTCCACTGATTTTTCACATGCAATAAGCCAAAGATTTTACCTGCTAATAAACAATAAGAAGTAAATCCTGTTTCTTTACATAAATACTACTTTCCATAAATCTGCACAATATTCCTCTTCTTTCCCATTTTAGTTTTAAAAGAATCCCAAAAAGCCAAAACACCAACTTGATCTATAATATTATCCGTCATTATTTCATCTTTACATTATGGGAACATTCACGCTGAATAGGAGTTGCCTTTTTATCCATATGACCAAAATCGTTCCAGCATTTTCTAACAGTGAATAATATTCTTATCTAGATCTATTATTTGATGAGAAGGACAGTACATTTTTGTTAGGGACCAAAAAGATGTGATTTGAAATGGTTTTGAGTAAGAATAGAAAATATTTGAAGTAAAATGGAAATTAATATAAAGACAGGAGGAAACAGAACTACAATAAATGAGTTATTAAGGTTAACATTATTATTTATTATGATATAAATAAACGGCCCTCTGGGCCAACAGTAATAGCTTTTTTACTGAAAAGTAAAGTCCATTCAAACTCAAAATTACTGCCATTCATGTCATTTTGGTCGTTAATAAAAGTTTACACCCTGTAAAATCTAATAAGAGTCAGGATTGTTGTTTTATCCCCAGAATTTTCCTTTTAAGTCAGATAAAATCCCCCTGCTCCCATGTTCAAGCTGTTTTTGGATTCACATCTGCCAAAGCTTCTTAGTTGTGATGGAAGATAAGACATGAAATATCCACAATAGTTCCACTGTGAAACATTCAGCCTCATACCTGACAGATATTCAATATAACAAACTGTGTTTTCATTTAAGTGTGAAACCAAGTGAAAATAAGAAAGTTTACATTTTTCAAACATTTATATTTAAAGGTGATAAGATTCTGTAGCATCACCATGAAGACAAAACTATAAGATGGTCCTCCAAAAGATCCTTTTTATAGCCAAACTATTCCTACAAAATTGATGTTTTTGTTGCTATTTTTCAGATAAAAAGCACAATCTCAATCAACAACAGCTGAAACTATCAACCCAAAATAAAACCCAAATTCAATCCCTTTTTACTACATCTAAGGTTCTACATTTGAAGAACTCAATTTTGGACATAAGCCGACAACTTCCAAACTCAAAAATGTAACATTTTACGTATTTAAAATATATAGCCGTACAGGCTTCACTTTTAGTCATTTTAATCCAAAACACCTTTTTTCTCCAAAGCAGAAAATACCTCCTTATAAGCAGCTGGTTCATGATAGCAACAAGGGGCATTGGTGCTCATGCACAGATGTGGATCACATGCACAGAGCAGTCCCATGAATCCCTGCACATTTTTCAATGGGTGGGATAAATTCAGAGCTTTTTCCCCCTCTCTGGCTTTTCTGCAGAAACAGATACCAGCTTTGCAGGGGAGCAGATGTGAAAGACGGGGGTAACCACCCGTCCCCTCACTAGGCTTCTCCTGACTACTGATTAAGATGAAATTTGCTGTGTTTGGTGGACCTGATCCACAATGGAGAGATTACCAGCTGGGCCGTTGTGAAAATGATGCACCAGGTAGAAAGCTGAATCCGGCCAGTTCAATTAGGTGTCGGTGAATTCAGCTGTGTTCAAGAATCGGCTCACTTTTGGTAAATATCATTGGTTGCCAGATTTGGATTTAGCTTTCGAGCTCTGGTCTTTTCACAGTGATTGCACAATAATGAAGAAAGCCTGACAGGGATTTCTTGTTAGCACCATTAAACATTGTTCGCTTGCGAGTTTCAGCACCTGCAGCAACAAACAGAAGCTGCCAGTTAACTTTTACCAGGTCTAGTCCAGTTGTTCTCAATCTGTCACGAGAACAGTACCGCTGCTATGTAACCTTTAATATGATATGCACAGATATACAAAGTCCTTAAGACCTGAAATAAAATTTAAACCATACCTTACATTAAGGGATAAAGGTAGATTTGTTTTTTGTATTCAGCCAGTGAGGTCACAATGCCGGCCTTTTGAATCAATACCGAAGATTGTTTTAATGCTTTACATTTGATCTAATTCGTTATTGTTTGACTGCAATGTTGTATGCCTGCATTTTTCAGTTAAATAAAGCAATATGAATAGTAAATAATATTGGTATAAATGCCTCCTTTGTAAACTTTAGATGTAGTTTATAGCCCTTCGTCACTATATTTTAATTCTGGATGTAAATGTCATACTTGAAAAGTCAAATATCTTCTAAGGTGGTACTTACTGTAAAAAGTTAGAGAACCACTGGTCTAGTGAATGACACATTGGCAGGAGCTTACTCCACCAAACCCAGATTAATCCAAAAATAGGCAAATGTGGGAACTGACAAGCCTGATGTTTGCATAGAAAACCTTACCTTTAAAAAAAAAAAAAAAAAAAAACTTACCTCAGCTACTGTAAAATAACTATTTGAGCTGAGCTTAGACGAGGCTAACTAACATTTCCTTACATGAATTCTGAGAAGACCTGTCCATCTATTGCCATTTCAGATTTTGCTAGTGAAACAAGGATTCTGGAAAGCCCCACCGGAGCTCCATCAAGACTACTGCACTCATACAGCTGCTGGCTGGACAGATGTGGCTGTGCTCCAGTCAGACTGTTTGTTTAAAAAAAAAAAAAAAAACAAAATGACCGAAGCGTTAAGTCACATGACCCACTAGTTTCTGAAGAGTTGCCTCTTTCTCTTTCTACGGCGTGCAGCCGTGTTGCCTGGAAAGCCAATGGGAATACACCTACTGTATATCAAAGTTAGCTGTGGCGACCAGTAATTATCAGCAAGTGCAGTAACGTGATGATTATGGATGACAACGTGATAACAGCTAGCCACTGCCTGAGCCATTTATCAGTCATATTGGAAATAAATTTACTGCTTTATAAACTCTCCTGATGCGGTAAGAAAAACATCACCTCCCTCAGACTTGTCATGGATGTGAAATCAAACAAATTATACCAAAATCTTTTTGTTTTGTTTTTTTAACTAGGCTGTAAATGTGTTAATTTCTGCTCTGAAGTCAGACATTTTAATACGGAAGTCAATGCAAACCAATTCTCTTTTAGATCCAGCCTCTGGTGGCCAGTCAGTGAACTACAACGGATCTTAGTTCCACATGAGACTCGACCTGGATGTTTGATGGCTGGTGCTTTGGTCCTTCTAGCAGATTTGGCAGGGAAAATGAACGACTTACCACGGGAGAAATTTCTAAGTACTAAAGGGATGACAGTTGGCCGTTTTGACATGGTTTACTGCAAATGTTGTTATTCATAAAACCACATCCCTAATTCTGAAAAGAAAAGAAAAAAGAAAAGTGTTTTAATAAGATTTTAGCAGGACAGTGGTCATGGATGTGATTAAGCAATGGAGGCCAAGTGATTTATTTGTACGAGACTACGAGAATGCAGAACTAAGTATTTTAAGTAGGTCAATGAAAATTAACTCATTATCGGAATCAGTTTTTTGAACAACACTTTTCTGGACCTCCACAATATCTTCGGTTTTGAAACCTGGATGTTGTGTATTGGTTACCGCTCAGGGCTAGCTTGTTTTGTGCTCCATCCTGATCTTAATGTTTGCATGCCTGTGCTTTAACACACTGCATAAACCACAAATATCTAAGCATTCGCGTAGATATACACACTGTCTCAGTGTACATGCATGAATGTATATTGAAAGCCTCTGCTATTCAAGACTCAAATTTCCTTCAGCGGTTCCTGAATGAGGCGTCGCTCTATTCAGATTTTGTTCCACTTTGAGCAGAATGCCCTGCTACACCAACCCTTTTCAGAGTGCTTCACCTTACTAATGCTGCTGCTCTGAGCACTTCTTTTTGAAAATCAAACTTTTTCAGAAGAGCGGTGGTGCCATTGCTGTCTCTACTTTTCATGTGTTCAATCAGATGGGCTGAATTTTTATCCTGATGAGGAAGAAAATCGAGCACAGGCACATCTGGCCACCTGCATGGACACTCAAAGATACTCAGAAATGAGGAGAAGGGATGATCCACTCTCCCGCCTTTGCATTTCCGCTAGAAACGAAACACTCTGGACATAAGCCTTTATATTATTGTGTTTTGCTTCATATTTTAGAAGTAAACACTGATCACTTACTGCTAAAGCCTGTTTCATTTAGTCAGGGATGTGTGTGCTTGCTAAGTTTAAAAAGCCACGGTCTCTGTCCAGAATGACATCCTCCACCTCTCATTAAATTACGTTTTGTCATTGCTACCACGACTTAAGTCCATCCGAGCACCTCTTTTACCACTTGAAGGCTCTCTCGTCGCTCCTCATTGTAAATCAATGCATTTCTTTGAGAAAGGTGACTGATCCTTTTCTACACACACACATTGATTTTTTTCTGTCCTGTAGCACAATCAATGAGCCTACAACAATGCCCACCAGTCTGCATTTTCATGCTAGATAGCAATGAACTCATAATAAACCACTGCCTGTGGCAATTTTCATTAAAGACGCAGGGACGACGGAGAAATCTTATCCTGCACAAATGACTTTTGAAGCATGGCTGTTGTCCTTGAATACTAATGGTGATTTTGCAGAATGTGCAAACCAAAGAGGGCGAAATCAGTAAGTTGCTCACTCCTCAGAGGATCTCCTCAGGGCACAATATGTCTCAGTCCTGTCAGCAGGTGACCTTTGTGTATCCTCCCTGATTTCCGAGTTTGTAGAGCAGCGCTGTGTGTCACAGTCTGCTGAAAAAGGGCAATATTCTCCATGCTAAGGAGACGCTGGTGACAGCATGACTCACAAGGAAACTGGTAGCTTTTTTTTATAGTGATTGAAGAATTAGAAAGCATGATTGCAAGGAAACATGTCCTTGCATGTTCATAAAATTCTGCCACACATTTTTATTAGCTTTCACTTTACTAATGCTACTATTTGATGACGTTGGGAGCAGAGCTTTACAGAGAGGCTTGTTAACCCCTGACATTTGTGTGTCAATCTCCATGACAGCACTGCTCCGATTGGTTTATTAAGGTGCATTAATCTCTCTGTGTGTCACATTCATGATGAAGGTCAGCTATCTTGAACCTGACCAACATCATCCAGATTCATCAATCACAATCTGACGAGGAGAGGAATGGTGTCATACAGACCTCGTTGGGTTATCTACATATCAATCACAGCACACGTAAGGCTGAAGTGAGTCCTCACTGCTAATGCCTTCGGTCAGACTCAAAAACATAGCGTGACTTTGTTCGATAGATTGACTCCAGCATATTACAGTTCTGGTTGTCACATCTCGGGGAAACTACTGAACGTGGTGTGGAGATGTGTTTTTGCATGCTGGTGCGAAAAGTGTCACAAAAATAAGAAAACAACAGGATGAGTTCAGCTGCAGAGCTGAAAACAGTGTTGTGTTTGCTTCACCAGCAACCCTTCTCTATGAAATCAATAGTTTCATGCCCATTGGAGTGTAACTTTTCTCTCTGTTCTCTTTTTTTTTTTTTTTTTTGTCGGATTGAGATCACCATTGTGTAAAACGGTGCATCCTTTTTGTGACTTAGCCTGACATTCATAGCTTTTTTTTTTCTTCCTACACCCTCTCTCCCCATTTTTTTCTCAGGGACAAGGTTTTTCTCAGAAAGCTGTTTTGTTCCTTTCCCATCTGGCTTAATTTCATCATTCGTTTAGCCGGGACTGTCACAGAGCCACTGAAGCAGAGGCACGTCACACATTTTCGGGCCTGCGCCCAGAGGATGATATGATAGAAATGATCAGTTGCAGCACTTACACTCATCTGGCAGTCCTTCATCCTCTCCCTGGTCTGTCCTCAGGCATAAATAGCTTCATACAGTAGGATGATTCCATGTCGGAGCGTGTCTCTGAGTACCAATATCTGCACTTGCAATTTACAAACATAGACACTTGCACATATGCTTTGAAGACATAAAAGATTCTATCAGAAAATAAGCATTGCACACACATCAACAGCATGCAAGCATCATGCCTAAAAATGAGGGGGTTGGCTCTCAGTGGGATATCTGCTGATGTCCTGCAGGCTTAAAGCGAGTGGAATCTTTTAAAAAAAAAAAACTAAGATTTCCACAGTTAGTTATCTTTATAAGGTCATCTGGCTTTATAAATTCGTAAACCGTGGACTCCATTGACCAAGGACAGTATGGGAATCAAGATAAGGTGCAAAGCCTCGTCTAGAATTTAAGTGTTTTGGTGTTTATTCAAAATAAATAAACATGGTGGTAAAAGATAAAACTGCTAAGCAGGGGACAAAGATGTTATAGTACATCCTTCTGTTCTAACTCTCAAATTATTGTTTATTATCCCAAATTCAGCCATACATATTTCCAATCACTGTTACTTTTAATATGCAGGGTTTACAGTTTCACACTTTAATTTGTGAAGTGTGTTGCCGAGTTGGTAAATTTCAGCACAAAACAAACATTTTATTCTGAATTTGTGATCATGTTTAATATCTATAAAATCCGCAAATGAGAAAAAGCTGGTAGAGCAATTCTTGGATTTTCCTTTTTTTTTTCTTTAATAATCAGTTTCATTATTTTATTTTTTCTTCCATGTCAGGCCTTCAGTATAATCCATAGTTTTTACCATTTTATAATGTTTTTCATTTTTCCTCATAAACCTTCTCTTCATCCTGGCATTGAAGATTCCAAACTTGAGGGTGCATCCACACCTTCCCTGTTCGGTCCAGTTTAAACCGACCAGAGTGTGTTTGCTTGGTAAGTCCACTTTATTTGGGGACGTGTGAATGTGCAATCGAACTCTGATTCAGGTCAGAGAAGCAGACTACAATGGGTGTTATTGTGGGTAACCAAAAAGAAAAATGTGTGTTCAGCATGTAAATAAGAGGTAAAAGTTGTGATAGAAGTATGGTTGAGAAAATATATCACAATCGCTGCAAAACATTTTCAAATGCAGAACATTTGCTAAATAACTAGCATGGAAGTAGTGCATGTTAACCAAGACTGGAGGGAGGTTTCTTCCTTGTTTGTGTCAGTGTCTCCTTTAGTAATTCCTGTTGCAGTGCCACCACTGGTGAGGAGGGGAATATGCTGTTCTAAACACAGACTGGTTGAATGTTACAACCCCAATCAAACCAAGTCTACCAGCCCATAAGGTGTGGAAGCCACATTATTTCAAAACATATAATTTATTACTTTCCCTGGCTACATATATGATGAAAAAAATACATCAACATCCCTGAAATGGCAGCACATGTTACTCTAAATCTTTTCTGCATTAATGTCGTCACTGGGTACTGCTACAATCCCGTGACATTATAGACCCAGACATTTATTTACTTTGTCATTACATTTAGTCTACTGCAGAACAAATGCATTATAACATGATCTGTGTAGCAACACGGTGTCACCAAATGAGCCACATTGCTGTGATGGTGGAGTTCCTGCTCCACCCTTTGAAACCTGACTTGGATACAGTCCAGTGGGCTTTTCCCAGAGTTGGAGGTTTTAAACATGAATGGAAATGGAACTTTGAACAGCCCCTCACTATTATGCTCCCTTGTAGAGCGGGGAGGGGTTACAGCACCATATCTATTGCAGAGTGACAGTGTATTCTGTCATCATCTACACAGAAAGTTACAGAAACATGGACACACACTCACTTTATAGAGATGTGAGATTTCTGTGGTAAGTTTCTTCTGAAAATGGAGCACCCACCCACACACACTGTACACTTTGTTTTTTGTTTTTTTTGTGGTTGAATTCTTCTTGCATGGCTTACTTGATGTTGTCTTTTCTATGTATGTGTATTAAACTTTACAGAATTATAAAAAAAAAGATTTCACTTTTATAGTTATATTAATTAAACAAGGAAAGATAAATAAGATGGTGAAGACCCTTTGGGAGGTAAATTAAAGAGGTTAATGAGGACAGCATTCCTCTACATCTGACTTATTTATTATTATTATTATTGTTATTTTGATGATGAAAGAGAGAAGTGGAGTGCTGTCACTCCCCCTAAAATGGATGCTATCAGCAGAACTCTGGAGGTATGGTTAAAGTTGAGTTTTATGTCACAGTCAGTCCACTGAGACTTGTTCCCCCAAAATGCACCACAGAGTGCCACAGAGCATCATCCCTGCCTGTGGCCATCAGACTTTACAACTCTTCCCTCAGAACAGTCGACACTCAGACTTAACCATTGGTTTGTATGTATCGTGTTCCTTCAGACTGTGAGCATTTAAAATGAAATGTGTGTTTTCATGAAAATATTCCCATGTAAGAGTCATGTCATGCGCAGGAAACACAACCACCACCCACTGAAGCAGAGCTCCACTGCAAAATCTCATGTCTAAGAAAGTAAAAAAAGGTCTCATTTCAAGAAAATTAGACTCTTTTAGAATATTTTTGGTACTTTTAAGAATTCCAGTCAAGAAACTATTTCTTACCCCACTGGCAAAGGTAGTTTTTGCTTTAGGTAAGACCATTCTGCTCTCCTGACTCACCAGTCCATTCATGGCAATGCTCCAGCCTGTCTCAGAGAACTCATCACTCACGCAACAAAAGTCATCTCACAACCTCCGCTCTGGAAACGGCAACCTCCTCCACACCCAGCTAAGAACTAAACTGCGAACTGTAGGAGATTGAGCTTTCTTCTCAGCTGCCTCCCCACCCCCCCCCACCACCTCCTCCTCCATCACCCCCACCTGTGGATCTCCCACCCTGAGTATCTGAAGACCCCACAGAATGCTTTTAAAAAGGCCTTAAAAACCTTCTTCAACAAAGCCTTTTAATGAACTGTTCCATGTTTACTTGTACATATTTGTATTTTTGTGTTTTCTACCTGGGGCACTTTAAAATTTGTTTGAAATGAAAAGTGCATTATAAAGAAAATGTATTATTATTGTAATTTTGACCAGATTTAAGGAATATCAGGCTTATTTCTTGAGGGCCTGTTTTTGTAGTGTGATTGAAGAAGCCGATGCATCAAGGTTTCAGGTGAGGTTGAAACACAATATTCGGCCTTCAAACATAAACAGAGCCCCAAATTCAGGCATCTTATCTGTGAATGCATTTACAGCACATATGAAACTCAGAAATCCATTACAGATGCTGCACAGCAGGTTGAAGGAGAAATAGCTGGATTTTCAGGGCTTCAGGTGAGCTTTTAAGATGCTACTGTAAAATGCACACAAGTATGGTCTGAATATAAATTTCCAACATATCATCTAACTTTGTTCTGCTGATTTGTTATTATTACAGGGTGGAATAGAATACTTTGCTATTTTGGATATGGACAGACAAGGTTAAAAGTTACTTCCCTCTGAGTTAAGAATTATCGTTAGAAAGCATGTGGGAATCAAAGTAAAGCTGTAGCTGTTCCCCACTGTTCCCCATTTTTCACATTTTCTTGGTGATTACCTCTTCAACTCTCTTTTTCATGACGGCAAATCTACTCTATTGCTCTGAAGCTTCCTGCAAATCACTCACAGCCTCCTCTGAAAAGTGTTCGACTGTTTCCTCTGTGAGGTATTTTTAAGCTCATTTCTGCTGTTGAATCTTTGAGGCAAACTGCAGCAGGTTTCCTCGTAAATTCAGCATCTCACACGTCTTGTAGCAGTCGAATAAAGTCTTGTTAACCTTTACAGAGTTATCATCGTACTAATGCAAATGGAACATTTTCCTTGTCTTGTTCCTTGTATGGCATTTACGGCATATTAGTTTTAAATGAATGCATGATTCGGATGAATAGTTTTAATCTCCCAAAGAAGTAAAACAACACTGCTCAATCATCCATCCTCGGTTTCTTTCTGGCATACCTGCGGCACGTCACGCAGCTGCAGCGAGTACACCACCCTGCAATATCACTTAAGTTTCAAATGAGTCAAAATTGTCTCAAAGTGATCGCATTTCCTCTGAGTTTGACAAAAGGGCATCTTTTCTTGTGTGGAAATTTAAAAAAAACATATAACTGTAAACAGTTGTTTAATCTGTCTAGCTTTAATCCTATGGGCATAGTGGTCTGCAGCATTGAGGATATCGGTATTTTTCTGATTTCTAGGGAGATGTTTTGCCCTTCCTCAGAGATACATGTTTCTGTTTTGATCTTTTTTTTTTTTAAGCCGCTGTGTTGCCTTACCTTTCTCTTCTCCAGTGTTGCCAAAATCAAACCACACTCCCAGGAAAGACAAATAAAGTGAGACTGGAAATCCATCACTTGTCTTTTTGTGTGTTTATTAGAGGAGAGACCTTATAAAGAAGCATCCCGACACCATCAAGGTTTGACAGTGAGGTGGGGCTGAGAAGAAAAAAGAGAGGGAAAGAAATGATAGAAAAACTGAGATTTATTCTGGCTGAAGACAGGTGCAGCTTGTGATGTGGTTTTCATGGTTTCATACAGTACAGGAGTAAAAAAAAAAGAAAAAAGATATTTTCAAGAAGAAGAAAACATTCCCAGATATAGATGTTTGCACTTACAGCTTTTCCTTCCCTATTGCAACTCTCTTTGACACCATCAGACAGCAGATGGACACTTTACATCATCAATTTTTGAAAAACCACATATTTTACTACAATGTATACATTTTCTACTACTGAAAGTTCAGATTTTTTTCTATTTTTGTCATACTGGAATTTATTTTGTTTTCTATGAAGCTGGAGCTTTTGATATGTCCACCATTGTTTCACATTTCAAACACTCTAAACATATTTTCATTATAACACAAAAAGACTCATTTTCATGCTAAAATATCCGTTTTAGTTGCATTTTAAGAAGCGTTGTGCGGTCTCTCATCCCTGCTATCATCAAAGAAACAGCCAAAGTGACTTCAGATTGCCGTCCAGCTGTGTTTAGCATGAGCTGAAATAGAAATCTTCAGGCAGGTGTGTTTTAACTGGACTTCCAGTCTTTCTTCAGAAACTTACAAGGATATCAGGTTTGTCCAGTTGTCTTTTTGTTTTATCTCCTTAATACTGTCATAGTCATAGGAAAAAGAAAGCGCATCTTCTTTTTATGTCCAAAGTTTTATTTATCAGAATATCATGAAAATTATCTGGTCCTCAAAATTCGATAACCCTAATACCAGAAGAACAACACACATTTTAAATTGTGTTATTAATTAATTAGCTGAGCAGACCGACCTAACATGCAAAAGCAATGTGCACTTTTTTTCCCCACATAAATGCCCTCGTCATAAACAAGAATATCACAGGACTCGGCTGTAAAGCGGTTTGTACAACACAGCACTGCAGCAGGAACGAGTCGCAGCTCATCACTCATTAAGTCTGACAGATCATTTGGGCAGCGGGGAACAAACGTGTCCCTCAGTGCCCCAGAATGAAAGATGAGCCTTTGGCTTTGAACTTGAACTGTATTTGCCCTTTTTTCCCGGTCTCTCAGATACTCATTTGAGAAAAACCGCTAAATTGCAAGGCCTTTTATCGAATTTAATTTGATGGAATTGAAGAGCGTTTGCGCAAGTCTGGGGCGGGTTGTGACCTTGCTCAGACCAGTCGTACATCAGCTCGGTCTCTGACGCTGTTGCATCATTTGTGTATGGTAAAATTGATTGATTTGTGAAATGAGATGTTAAACCGCAGACAACGTTTTGTAGAACTGACAGCTGTGATTCAGTGCGCTTAGAGATGAGCAAATAATATTTGTCAGCGCTTGGGCCTCAATTCTTGATTATGTACAATGAGAAAAACAAAGACTTTGGAAAATTTATAATGAGCAAAACAAAACAGATAAAACTTTGAGAGGTACTATTTCACAACATAGATATTTTTTCATCATTTTTGGCATTGCAAAGCAAATTCCATCTACCGATCTGCGGTTGGCCAACTTTCCCTCACAGCCAAAAAACAAATAGTCTTTGGAGACAAGAGCATAATGCTTAGTAACAAGCATAACCAGATCCACCAGGATGGAAAATATACTCAATTCCTGCTCTTCAGTCATAAACTTTGGCTTTTAAAAATGGCTCTTAAAGTTTTGCTCTTAGGGAGAGAGAAAAGAAAGACTAAAAGCTCACATAATAGTTAACAACCTTTTTCGTTTGAAGGTGCTAGTCATGTGACCATTAGTGATAATCATGGATGATAAGACCTTCTGAACCTGCTAATATGTTGAGGTTTACCTCTAATCCATAGGAATTGGGATCAATGAAAGCTAATAAAGATCATTAAATGGACTGACAACATTCAAATAAGGTGGCTACTCATGTTCCCTTTTAACTTTTCATGGTTATTGGGGGATTTCAACGTTAATGCCGACTATGACTAAGACCGAGACCTGCAGGAAAATCTTCCAAGATATATTTGGCTTTTAAAGATCCACTTTTTATATTTATTTTATATTTATAAATAAATAAGATATAAGTGCTAGCAGTGCACTGTCTCAATCAAATCAATAAAACTGAAGATCAAGAATCAAATAAACTAAGGTGAAGCCGTAAAAGTACATTTCAATGAGAGGTTTAAAAGATGTCAGTGACTCTGCTGACCTGATTTCACCGGAGTAGAAGCTATAAAGATTAAATCCTCCACGAGACCTCTGGTTAAACACATTACAGGCCTCGCAGTTTGATTTAGTGTGTTAAATATATCAATATTGTCCTTTTGGGACTCCTGAACATGGGTCAGGAGTCCTAGATCTGGGGCTGTCTTGTCTTGCAAATGTCAGCCACTTTTATGTTTATCAAAGTTCCAGGCTAATCCTTGAATCTAGAAACAAATACCAGTGACCTTCCCTGGTCACATGAAATGAATGCCATGGTGCATCAGTCATTCCACGGCACAGATGAAATGTCAGTGTAAAGACAGAGTTACTGCATCAGAAGGAGAGCTGTTTGGAAAAAATGGGTCCCTCTGAAGACAATCATCAGTTACTTAACCAGCTGGTGGATGGATGATTAAAGCTTATCAGGTCAGTTAAAGGCTACAAGCTGCATCTCCGGACACACTTTAAAGAATAAAAATATGTTTAATTGTATTCTAAAAAGTCTTTTAAGCTTTGTTTTTCCTCATCCTTATAAATCATAAGTCACAACTCTGTCTTTCCCTCTTTGAATTCAAATGTGCTCATCAGCTCCACCATGAAACTTGATCTGCCCTCTGATTTTTACTGTTGCCCCTCCAGTCCTCCATCTTTCACTTAGTCCTCTTCCGTTTGCTCGTGAGGTGTCTCCTCCCTGATATTCACCTTTCCCGCTCGGATCATCATGAAAATACTCCCAGCCATCTGAATCCCAGATGTAATGTTGACCAACAAATTCCTGCAAATGGCTCCACTTGCTTTACTTCATGAAGTACTACCCGCGGCCGTAGCTGGTTATCTGAGCTCGGCTACACCGGCACAAGGCCATTTATTATTATGCACTTAAGTCTTTTCTTCAAGGGTCATTAGAGTGGGAACATTGGTGTCTGTAATTTATATCATTATACTGGAAACAAAAATTGATTTCTTGAAATTACACCGCTTTGCAAATATATGGAGCAGCAGCGGGAGCGTTGCAATCCACTGTAAAACATGAATCGAACCAGCCAAGAACCACAAATACTTTATTCTATTAATGCTGTCTGGAGCTTGAGTGCTGATACAACACCACATACTACCAGATACCCCGACGGACTCTAACATGAACCATTACTTCATCTAAAGAAATTTAGAAAAAAAAGTCATCATTACAGACTTGCATCAGAAATACTCAAAACTGTCTGTTATCATTGATACTTTCACACCAAAGATTTGCAATAATATTTATAATGCAACTACAGAGGCAGAAAAAATATGTAACTACGCTTAAAAATATCTGATCTTTGCAATAAAATGTGATCTAAGTCGTAATGACAGACAAATACAATGTATTTAAACTGATAGCACACAAACATTCAAATATATGAATTTATTTATTTATTTATTTATGTCCTCATGGAAAACACTGATGACACATTCACAATGTTGGGCAAGAAAGTGAGTGAACCTCTACAGACTGATACTTCAACAAAGGTTAAGTTTATGGAATTACTTGAACTGATGAAAGAAACTCAAACATTTTAAGTTTTCTCTGAAGGCTCTGAAGATCAAGAGTAGTTGATCTGCACAGGGCTGAAAAGGGATGAAAAGTCATCTCTAAGTGTTCAAGCATCTATCGTGATTCTGAAGAAACAACCCAGAATCTTCACTGAGGTTCAGATGAGTCCAGAAGTAACTTATGAAAGTTGAACAGGCAGGGTGTCCAAAGCTGCTGTCCTAAATAAATAAACAAAAATGAATAAAGCTATGGGGAAAATGTTTTTCTGTCATTTATAATGCTATTCTGGAAGAATTGTGGCTTACTGACACAGAAACACCAACCCAACAGTGAAGCATGGTGGCGTGAGTATCATGGTTTGGGAGTGTACAGCTTGTCATCTTTGATGGGAAAATTAATTCCTAGGTTTTTCATAATAATATTCAGATTGCTGTCTGCCACCTGAAGCTTAGCAGAAGTTGTGTGTTGAATAGAATAGAATAGAATAGAATAGAACAGAACAGCCTTTATTGCCATTGTACATTCCAGCACAACAAAATTGGGGGGTACTCCTCCAGAGCCACTGTGCACCTTAAAAATGAAAAACTTATATAAAGAGGGAGGAAAAATAAATAAAATGAATAATAAAATAAATTAAAATAAAACAATGATAATAAAAACAGCAAAATAGAAAAAATATAATTTATATATGCAAATTTATAATATGCACAATTTACAGAACTGAAGAGTCAATTTTAAAGTCATAAACAGTATATTTTCAAGGAAGCAGGATATTGAGAGACGATGACTAAACATCAAACAAACTCACCACTGACTGGGCTGCTCCAAAGGGTGGGATTTGTTTTTCTAATAATTTACAACAATAATTTATGATAGTTTGTGTTTTTAGCTTAAGCACATTGTTGTTGTTTTTGTTTGTTTGTTTTGTTTTTATGTCTGTTTTGTGATTTTTTTTTTTTTTAATGGACAAAAACAGTTAAACTAGTTCCCAGTTGTTGACATACATTTCCTTGTTTAGGATCCCCTTAACTGCTCAGTGAAACTTTTATCGTAAATGAGCTGACATAAGTTTCTTTTGTTCCCCTTTTTTTTTTTTTTTTTTTTTTTTAAGTACAGATTACAGTACTTGTAGAAAAAGATAGGTGAAGAACCAAATATAATCACAATTAAATTAAACCATTCTTCTGTTTTCACATCAATTTATTTTCATCAATAATATGACGCAGCATTGTGGTACTGGTGGAAAAGAATGTAATATATTTCTTTTAAATGGTTGTCATTACAGCCCCATCTGTCCAAAAATCATTTTTTCACTCAAGAAGGAACACTTTTTACCCACTACAATACACAAATTTAGTTTGAGAGTGTAATACAGAAAGAATCGTCCAAACTGATTAGTGATGCATCACAGCTGAGGGATAAGAAGTCGTTTCTCGTGTTGCTCACTGTTGTCATTAACTGCTATGTAAATTCTCATTGTAGGGCATAACTGTATAACTAAGACTGATGTCTAAATTTATCAGGAGGTGCCAGAAAACACTCACCCACAGGGCACAGCTCGTGCTTCCCCCACGTTAGACAACCCCTCCACCCACTTCCCCCCTTTTTTTCCCCTTAAAAAAATGTCACACTGCACAAACAAAGCTTTAAAGTAACATCTGGCTGCTGAGGCAGTTTGGCAGTTTTTCTGTGAGGTGGTGAGCGGTGACTTTAATGAAGATGCATCACGCCTGTTCTCGATTTATCTCCTATCGTATGGCCCAGCAGATGCTAATGTAGTGTACAACCTCCACAGCAGAAGCCTCTCATTTCTACACACCGCTGCATCCTCATCAAGGCTAATACACTGTGGATCCAAGCAGCAGGTCTGTTTGCGCCCCTCTAAGCCCTCAATGGGAGATCACTACAGATCCAGGATTACAACCAGAGAAGTGTGTGTGCGTGTGTGTGTTGGCTTATCTGGCAGAGCTTCAGGAGCAGATGGTTATTTTCTATAAGCATTAGAGCAACTCAGCCATCTTATTATGCTCAGTGTTTTTCATAATTCAGTAAACTCAAACTGTAAAAGCAGACTGAAGAGCTCCACAGATGCAGCTTGATATCAGTGGGAGCTTCCTCCATGCCGTCTCCAGCCTTAGATGCTTCGTCTCAGGGTGTTTTCAGTTTTCCTGTCTACTCAGTGGACTGAGCTCCATGCACGGCTCTGAGTGCTTAGCAGCCGCTTGACAGCTGTGTTTGCTCGGTCCTGTCAAAAATAGAGTTTAAGGGTTCAAAGGTCTGCATCCAGGAAACTCCAGAGGTAGCAGTTATAAACCTTAGCAAACAATTACAATGACACTAATCCTGAGAAATAATGGTGTCTTTACATAGCAGCCCAGATTTAACCTGTTTATATGTCCATGTGGTGTTTTTTTTTTTTTTTTTTTTTTAATGCTGGCAGAAATTTTGATTGAAATGAGCAATAAACACCATGGTTGAACCCTCCTAACCGTAGTCTCAACTCACAGCTTGAAAGGGCCAGGCTTTCACACACAACAAATCTAATGAGCCAATTCCTACAACCTGCGAGGTAGGATTCAATACAGCAAAAGAGGTTCAATTATACCTAACAAGAGGCTTGCAGAGGTGAAATTCAAGCCGAAGCCAACTACAGGTCTGGCCAATGATAAGATGGTAACTAAGAGGCCATCTCTGGGAAATGAAGCCCACTATTTGCAGCTAACTGAGCATTAGCATGCCATCAAGCATGCCTTGACTATTAGTCGGCAGTTTATTAGCAAAGGACAAAGTCTCCAGCTTCCCAGGAGTTTTAATTGTGTGCTTTTTCTAAATCATAGGGATTAAGTAGGAAGAGCTGGCAAGAGGGAACAAAATTGTTATCTGAAACATGCATTAAGCAACACATTATTAGCCATGGGCTAGATAAATGAAAACCGCAGGCTCATATTCTCTTTGTGTTGCTAGACACGAAGCTCTAGTACAGCCTCCTTTGCTCAAAGTATCCCAGATAACAGATATATTTGGACCTAATCTGGGCTATTTTTAGCACTTTTGACTGACTTACGGCATTGGGAAGCGTTATATTCACCAGATGCAGCCATATCATGGTTTGTGCTTATTGAATGAAGATGAGATCAGATTTTTTAGGTCATTGTGAAACAAACATCCAAATTATGTAACCTAGCTTTAGTATGGGTGAAAGCAAGTGCTGTGGATGGCCAACAGACCAAAGAAAATACAGATATATATCATATCCAGTGAATATGAGGAAGGTATGCAATTAGGTTGACTTTTCTCAAAACCTCAAACAGAAACATGATTGTTTTTGTCTTTTCATGCTGATGGGGTGGCTCTGGTTGTAATTAGCGCTGAAGGCTATCAGTTAAATGTGTCACCTGCCTTTCAGAGGCAGGAGAGGGCATAACTTTAAAGAGCTTTGTATATGAGAAGAAGGACTTTCAACTGAAAATGTTGGCGAACAGGAAGGCAGGGGAGTTTCTGCAGGACAATGGAGGTAATGTGGCCGCAGGAGTGTGGTAGGAAACGAGCAGCACAATTCTGGATATCTTGAAATTTACTGGAGACTTTTCATATTAACCCGATAGAGCGTACCATTGCAGTAGTCAGTTCGGGGGGGTGATGAAAATCTGGATCAGCATTTCAAGAAGTAAATTAGATTATAAAATTAGGGGGGTTGGGATCTGGTTATTTTCCCACTAGTGTCAGAAGTAGCTTTAAGTAGACACACTCATTTAAGGTCAAATATCAGCCAAAGAAAGCTGCAGATGTGGATCATGTTTTGGTGAAGCATTCTCTGCTATTTGGGCCATCTTTTCAATCATTAAAGTCATCACATATTTAAAAAAGACAAGACTTGTTAGAGTTCCGGTGTGAGACGTAAGCATCACAATAAGAAGGCTTATGTCCCATTAAAAACATCCTGCTTACTCCAGTGCCGTGTGCACTCTTGTCATTTGTGCTCATTGTAAGGTTCTCTTCTGTGGATTTCCTGCTCTCTTTGTCCTTCCTTTATTCTCACATATATTTTTGTGTCTCACTCTGACTGTGTGTGAGCACCTGAGGACGTGACTCAAAGTGTGTGTTACAAGGAAAAGCACTCACACTTCGAGGAGTGAAGACACAGGGTGGTGACGAGTCACAGAGTTAGAAGAAAGATGCACACCCACATAAAGCAAAAACATGAAAAAAGAAGACAATGCACCAAAACATCTGAGACTCTCAGACTGAGATGACATGAAACAAGTGCACACAGACCCATACGCTTAACCAGAGCAGACACACATACACAACTAGAGGTGAAAAAACTGTTCAAGGAGCATTAATCTGTTAAAAGTATCCTTTGGAAGATTGATTTAAAGGTAAAGTAACCTGAAACACTTTTTAAATTGTACATTAGAGGAAGAGTGAAGGAGGAACTACCCTCCATGTTTTGTTGATTTATTTATTTATTTATTTATTTTTGTTCAAGTAACAGATGTGATGCCATCCAAAAATCCCCTACCTTTAAAACTGTGCTATGAATGCATGACAAGCCAGCGTTGGTGCAGTTTAACCCTAAACAAGTGTCAACTTTACTGAGAAAGCATCAGAAGAGATGATGTGCCCAAACATCAAACTGAGAGGGGCAATATGATGACAATGAGGGCAAACATTACTACACAGGCAGAATAGAGGTTATTGCCACGCACAACTGCAGCCCATTACATTTCTGATTTAAAGTAACATTATCTTTAAGCATACCAGTGTGAACTCATAAGGCATGTACCAATCGGTTGTTGTGGCCTGATTACACTTCAGAGTAGATGCATGTCAAGCTCAGAGCTTGGTGCACGGTTAACGTCTCAGTTAAGTGTTCAGAACGAAAAGTCATAAACTGAGCTCAAGTCATGGATCATATCTGATGTGTTGGCCTTCAAGTGCACCATATTTTCATCTCATTGGTGAACAAACATCATGACAAGCAAGTGGTAAATACCGCCATAAGGGATTATTTACATATATTTGTCAGGATAAAACATACAAAATGAGGCAACTACTGTCCACAGCGTAAGTATGACAATATTGCAAAGATGGTAAAAAAGAAAAAGGCTTGTGAAACTTTCTACGAGGGATCTTACAACTCAGACACTGGTAAAAGTATACATGAATGAAAAA
>JAOWBL010008124.1:0-42856 GCA_028564865.1 Zenarchopterus dispar
TATATGTGTGTGTGTGTGTGTGTGCGTGTATGTGTGTATGTGATAAGAGTGATGAGTGATGTTCTGGAGTTCTTTTGCTGCCTAAACACCTTGCAGTCATTGAGTCAACCAGGAACTCCTTGTACCAGAGTATTCTAGAGGTTAATGTGAGGCCATCTGTCCTGCACCTAAAGCTTGTTAGAAAACAAGTCATGCAACAATCAACTAAAAGACAAAATTAATGACAGAAAAATACAATACCTTGATAAAAGCAGGAAGTTGTAAACATCCTAATATAAATCCTGATTTTTATTTGTTTAATTTTTTCAAATGACTGACTTACTACTGTGTAGTTACTATCTTTAAGGATACTTTCTCTAACTGGCCCATATGCTCAGCTGACTGGCTTTCTGTTAGTTTGTGCTATTACCGGTACCGGAGCTATTAATTCCAAGTTGTTTGAGTTTTATTTAAACAACTTCGGTGATGCAAATCTTTGACTCTGCTTCCCCTCTGCACACAGCCACATGCAAATGACCAAATCACAGACTCTGGTCTTGACATTTCACATTGGCACAACATCCGATGGGTTCCAGTAGATTAGCAGGAGCTCGGAGGCCAGACTTCAACCGAGTCACCTCTATAGCTCCACATGACTGATGATCTCTCAGCAATCTTGTTTTAGCCCCTCATTAAGCTTCTCTCCTACTGCAGTCTTTTAAAGGGAGAACAGGCTCTATTTTCTTTCTTCTAGTCACACAGAGGAAGACCGAGGGTTGACAGAGAGCGAGAAAGCTCTGGTAGGGTTTATTTCCAACCCAGTGGAAGCATATGTGTTTCTAGAGGTGAGTGGCGCTATCTGGGACCACTTCATCCATCACACTCCCTGACACAAAGGTCTCTCACACACCCATGCACACACTGTGTCTGAAAGCCAGTTTCCAGGGCTTCCCAGAGGTATTCGTCGTTGGTATTTGCAGAGAGTGAGCTTTAAAAGTACAAATATTTAATTGGGTGTCTTTGTTATGTCTGTCAAGCTACCATTTTGTTACATGGTTTACAAGTGCCACACACATTACTATCATGTCTTAATTCTATCAGACATCAGATGTGGTTGAAAAAGGCGAATAAAATGGAAATTAAGAGATGAAGACAGAAAACAAATTTATTTGACATACATTCAACAAGTCTCCCGGTAACTTCCACTTCAGGACAAAGTGCAGTATAACACTTTCAGAGCAGATCTGATACTGGCTCAGGTTAAGACAGTGTGTACATTACAGCTGTTAGCAGATAACTGATGATAATTAATTTGTTAATCAGCACAAATGCAGCAGTGGCTGTAACTAAAAAGGTAATTTAAAAAAGGTGCATGTCTAGTCAATTCTCCAAGCATTTAAATTGTGCATCTTCCCTGTGAGTTGCCCTTTTAGCCAGCAGTGTGATATATTTTAATTATGGTGTATTAAATAAGTGCCTTTGATTAAGATCAGATGAAAGCCATTAGCTTTTACTTATAAACATTACCACAATCAAGGGCTGCGTGTGGATCATTTCATCTTATACCAAGTCCCTGATTGTTATTCTGGCAAATAGGCCTGCAAATTTATTGACTGATTGAACAAGAGGTCAGGATAACGTCTGACACTTGCCAGCGTCTTCTCCATTTATCTTTTCAAATGTCAAAAGCCGCCGCTCTGCAGAGGGGAGGAATTGAAGTTTGATTGGCATCGACCTTGTTTCTCCTGAGTAATTATGAATGATTTAGATAATAGTGGCTGCTTTCATCATAAATAATTCATTAAATCTGCTCCAGCCCCCCACTCCCCCAACCTCAGTTAATGTTTGCTCCTGTGCCGGAGACCTGGTGTTGATGTACATACTGATCTATGAGCCATGTGGTACTGCTGTTGGATGGTGTGGCCTTGATTTTGGATGCCTGGCTCTGCCTGGCTCCCCTTTTATTTTATGGATACCAAACAGTCCCACAAGAAAAATAATTTATTGCCTGATATCCACCAATGCCAATGAGCTTGATTTTCTTCTTGTTTTTGACAGTGTTAGTGTCAACCATAGCAACATAAACAAAGGAATAGACACAACTCTCATATCTGTTCTTTATTTTTTATTGTGTGTCTGCCTTTGAAATGACAGTGAATTGTTCATAATGTTAAACTAACGCCACCAGTTACCCTCTGAAGCACCCGCAACTATTATGCTAAATGTAGCCCGTGTTGAATAATTGATTACAGAACTTTAAACTCAACTAACAGCTTCTTGTGGTAATAATAGTATTGGCTGATAGTGATCCTGCACAGTCAATGGAGACAGTCTGGCAGTAGTTTCATTATTTTGTTGTCAGACTAGGTATTTATAAAATACTAATGGCACAGCATTCAAAATTCCTGCCTCTGCATCTGCAACACCCCACCATCTGACAGCAGTGCCATGCCCCTCATAGACTGGTATCTTAAAAAAACACCACCATGAGACTGGTAATTATCCCAACCCTGAAGAGATACCTTGTAACACTTTTGGAAGAGTCTTATATGCACTGATGTGATGCTATATACCAACAGTCTTCCACCCTGGTCTGCAGGGCCCACGGTCCCCAGTGGTCAGTCATGGAACCGAGTGTCCATGTCTTGAACAACTTTGCAGCTGATGGCGCGATTCCCTGATCCCACTTTTAGCCTCTGAAGTAAACGGAACACTGCATTAACTGATACACAGGAACTATATCTTCTATCACTTTGAGATATAATACAGCTGGATAACTTACACGACTCCAGAAATATGATGCTAGGAGTCACAAACACCTTACACGTAAAAAAATGCATCAACATTTCTTATAATCATGCGTAATTTTGAAATACATTTTGATTTTCGCTCCATACCCCGTTATCTGTAACCTGTTTACTTTTCTTTCCCCCATCTTATTTTGAAAGTCAGCACCGGAAGCGCTCTGATTGGCAGCGTGGACCGACTTGACTGAGTGGTAAACAGCGAGGCACAGCTGCGTGTTCCGGCGCTGCGTGGCAGTGGGCAGCGATCTGGCGGGGTGCACGCGTGACTTCATTCTGTGAATGGCCGCAGGTCCTCGGCCGTTTCCGCGTGCGGGAAGAAAGCCCGTGGGTCCGGCCGCAGCTACCTGCTGCAGCTCGGGCTTGCGCCGCCTCCTTGCAGCCCAGGCGGGCGGGCGGGCGGTGGGGGGGTGGTTGTCGCTCCGCTGTGACCGTCTCCTGCGTTCGGGCTGGATGTTGTTGCTTTGATCGGCGCTGTAGTTATTTCCAGAGTCGCTCTCTTAAAGCGGCTTCGAAGAGACTGTGAACGGCGCAGGCCGGCTGCAGAACCTGGACCTTTGGCCCCGAATCGCCGCAGCTTGCAGCTGCAGCAGCACCAGGGTCGGTACCGGAGCTGCAGCAGTGAAGAACCCGCGAATGCCATGCCAAGAGCTGGCCAGAAAAACAACGGATTTAAGTCAAGAAGAGGTAAAGTGTCATGTTTTTTTCTGTCCCCCCAGCTGCGCCTGTTTGCAGTGTAAAGTTTTTTTTATTGGAGTCGACAGTTAAAAATGTGTACGTTGAGGATGTCGGGCTCTCCCAGCAGCAAGTCTATACCCTATAATAATCTGCTCATAAGCCCAGCCAGCCAAGCTAAGCCAATAAACACTCCCCAGTAGTGTTTAATGAGACTTAGCTGCTCCTTTGAACAAAATAAGAGGCTTTTTTTTTTTTTTACTTCTTTTGTTGTTGGCAGACTGCAACATATGTGATGCATTTACAATACTTTCTCAAAGCGGTGAAGCATATTTTTGTGTTTGGACTCTTAACATCTCATGTTTCACTGGTGATTTATTTATTTTTTTAAATTCACATTTATCCTTCCACTCAATCTGCAGATGATTTCTGAATAATTTTCAGGTAAAATGCATTGTTTAGTCATCTATACATCAGAGTCAGAGGAAAGAGGGGGTTGCCCACCCAAGAGTACAAGTCATGAAGACCTTTATACAGGAGAAGCTGTTCCTACTTGTCCAGTGGCTCCAGGCCAGAATCTGCCTCCCAGTGCACAGCCTGTTATCTTACATCTGGTCCCTTCTCGACACAGACCGATGTGCTAATGGTATGTTTCAGCAAAGGTGGTTAATCTGTGTAATGCCTGTTGTTTGGAAGGGGAAAACGCTTGTTTCCCTGTGATCACTTCTCTGCACCTTTTATATAGTGGGAAGTCGGAGGGATTTGTGTGGCTGATGTTGTGAGATGTGTTTTTGTCTCTTAGTAATATGATTTGTAAAATAGCAGAGCCATGACAGAGGAAAGTGTCATTTTTAGCCCATATGGTTTATACGCACTCTAACAACTGGGAGACGCGCCTTTTATAGGACTAAGAACTCCTTTTGATAAAGTATTTATCACAAAAATAGTTCTGCAGAGCCTGTAGTTGGATTTTTGGCTCCAGCATTCATGGTTTTTGCATGAGAGTGGAGATGACTGCCGTCTCGCTGTACTTCTCTCTTTAAGTTCTAGGTTGTCAGCTCAGCTCGGCAGGGATGAAAGACAGTCATCCTCAAAGTGTTCTCTCATCCCGCCAATGACATGCGCCAGTTTTGCTTCCCTCTTGCTACCCAGCTTCTGACACACATCTGTGGGTTCACAGTGTGTAGGTTTTCCATTATGAGATCATGATGTTTTTCTTCTTCTCTTTTTTTTTTTTTTTTTTTCGTTCCACCCACCAGGCCTAAACTTTTTTTTGTCTTCTGGTGCTTATCTCTCCCTGCTCAGTGGGGGTAGTGACAAAGCCTTGTTTTCCACAGTCTGAGCCAACGCAGTCTCTCCGTTCTCGCTCACTGACGGGCCAAAGGTCCAAACAAAAAGATTCTGGTGCAGAAAACAAGTGAGGGACGATCCGCAAACCCGAACTGACACAATTAAGCCTCCAGTCTTCCCCTGTATATGAATAAAACATGTCCTACATCGCTGACTCAAAACTGACACTCTGAGCTCACGCTGCCAGTGTTGCAGGTCAGATATAATTGTTGAATGCAAATCGTTTTCACAGTTGTTATTAATTAAACAGCCTCGATAGAAGCTGACTTTTAACTGAGCAGGAAGTTTGTGTCGCAGTAGTTAACCCTAAAAGGAATCGTTCAAACTAAAACAGTCAAGTGCCTTATGCAGTTAAAAGCAGCTACATTTAAGATATTTTTACGCTTTATTTCTTCGTTATTATTTGTTTTATTGGGTTTCTGTTAGGCGGATGCTTCTATGTCTTTGTAAAGCGAACACTACGCTGACACTTCACTTTGTACAGAGAGCTCATTTTATTCAGATGCTCATAATTGTGATTTTTAAGCAGTGTAGCGTAAACAAGGCCTCTGATTCTAGCATATATGTTTGGACCCAAAATCTAACTGCGACCTGATCTTAAACAAGTCTTATTACTGAGACATTGATAATAAATGTCCGTTACATTAAAAAAAGAAGCAGTCTGCTCCCAAACGATGACATTTCTTTACAACTAATTTACTTGTTTTTGTGCTTAAATTTAAGACATAAATGACATCATAAAGTAGTTCCAGTTTTGATTCTCTGTGGCCATTTTTGTTTTCTTTAAAAAAAAAAGAGATAAAGATAAACTTATTAAATCTAAATTTGAGGACATTGATTTAAAAAAAAAACAGTTGCAGTTTAAGTTGAAGACTGGAAACAGAATTACATCATTTTCCCGGATGACCATTGTTTGTCAAAGTTCAGTGTAAACGTAAACTTTTTATTTTTAAACAGAATAGAGAGCACTGTAAAGTAAAAAAAAAACAACATTTTTTTGTTAAAGATGCACAACTTCTCATTGCCACATTAAACGGTGAAGACATGTAATGTGCTTGAAATTTCATGCTTTTTAACATGGACATCCAAAAGCTCCTCCTTTTATTGACTTTAATTTGTAAATAAGTCACAGTGGGTTCCCATCTGTCAGTCAGGTCTGCTTGTTTGGTTGCCAAGGTGATGAGTATTGTCCCAGGTGGTGGTGACAACACCAGCATTTCTGTAAAAGGTTAGGGAGCCAATTGACTTATTAGCAAATCCTATCTCCCTTAGTTACTGTTGCTAACTTGGACAAGCTATCAGCATTGTTGGAAGTTTTACAATTGTGGCCGACTGTCCCCAGATGTTTTAGACAAATATGGGACACAAAAGGACTGTCTATAGTAGCAGTCAGATTGGCCTTAGATGGAGTGAAATGTTCAGATCTTTTGGAAATTAAATTGGCAGCTTATTCCAAAACAGACATTTAATTCTGTCTTGTTTAGGAAATGGAGTAAAACTCTATTGCCCAGGTATCAAGATACCTGGAATCATTATTGCAAGTGTCCCAGGGACATCATTGTACCATTTTTCTTTTTGGTATAAACATTTTTAAGCCGAAGCAAGTTCCAGGTCTTCTAAGGTTGGGAGCTTTCCATGTAATGTTGGGTATCCATACCAGAATTTCCTGAACCTAATCCTAAGTATTAGGAATTCCTACACCTAACCAAGGGCACACTGAAAACAAAACAAAAGAAAAAATATCTTAAAAAGAGTTAAATGTAGGTATCTGAATCAAGACATAAACCTTTGCTGCTTTTATGCTACATGATTTTAAGTCTTGATTTACCAGTTCCTGATCCCAGAGGTAAACTGGTGAGCTGTCGGCAGTCATCAGTCAGGACTCGGTCGCTGAACAACACAAACATGTGTCAGGGATAGTTGCATTGCAGAGCCATTGCTTAAAGGTATTTAGCATGCCAGATTAGGAGATGTCTGGTGACCACAGTTAGTAAGACATGGATGGAGGAAGCCATGAGGAAGGGCACCCCAAAAGCAAGGTGGACACCCTGTTGACATTATAGAAGACACAGAACATCATACTAAACCACCAGCATATTTTAAAACTTCACTCCAACTTTCTGTATCACAGATGGTGCCCACGTGTTAAATCCTGTACCCATGTTCTTTGTCTTTTCTTTTCCATTGTACAGAAAACTCACATTGCTTCCTTCCTACCTGAATAACTAATTTTTTGTGTGAAGTTGTGCTTGATTTATCTAACATGATTCAGTCGCTGACAAATCATGTAGTCCGTGACCCCCTACAGCCGTCACGATCTATCTTGTTTTAAGAGATCATTCTTTTGAGCTAATGCAACAGATTAAATGTTCTAGCATATTCTGAAAGTGTGGGTTTTTGAAAGCCAGTCTTGAAAATGTGGATGATCAGCAGCAGATTTGACAGGTTGAGGCGATTAAAAAGTCTGTACATCACTCAGACTATAGAAAACATTCGAGATTCATCTTGCTTAATAAACACAGGTTCAGATTCTGAAAACCATCAATTCTTATGTTTTTCAGAAAAGCTGGAGTTAATTAAGAGACTTCGAACAGCTGGAGAACGTTGAGAATTGTCTTTCAAAGATGAAAAGGTCTTTTTGTTTAATGAGGTAAAATAGCTGTGTGCATCCACTACCGATCCACACAGCACTGGGTGTTGTTCTCTGTCTCTTATCAGCTCTGAAAACGTGAGATTGTTTCCTGGATGGAGAATAAAGGTGTTGTCCTGTGGGATGTTTTGATTCATTTCCCCAAGCGCTCAGGAAAGCGACACTCTTCATGCCGATTTAATCAGGAAAAGCTGTCAAGGAAACCAGGAAAGCCTACTGGAAAAATGCTTGGCTTTTCTTTTTCTTTTTTTTTTTTTTGGTCTACTTGTACGTGTGTGTATATTATAAGACTTATAGCGTGATCATCAGTTTCAAAAAAGGCAGTGTGAAGGGAATGAAAATGGATATTTTAGCTGTCATTTATTTCCTCCTTGGCCAGTAACTCATTTATGCCCCAAGAGTGGGGGAAGCAATTATATTAGACATTGCAAACCAAAACGGACCACAGCAATGCCGTCTTGTGCACTTACATCCACGCTATGATCTGTCATATTTGGGTTTGTCTGCCTTTCTAGAGGCATCTGAGCATTGTTTTTTTCTGTACCCCTGTCTTTGTTCTTATTGAACCTTTTAAGGATAGTCAGAAACTTGTGAAGAATATCCTTAAAATTGAGCTACATGAATAAAACATCATGTCAGTAGTGACCACAACATGTAGCGAAATCTGTGGATAAAGATATTCCAGACGGTCTTTAAATCACTGAAATTGGGTAATTTGGAAGAAATGATGGTGCATGAGCTCGTCTAATGAGAGATGGATTCTCCTCAACCATGTCCCTCGTTTCGGCATGGCCTTTTGATTATGTGAGGAAGAGGAAGAGGAAGCGTCTTCTTAGTACTTCCTTCTTTCTTGTTAGTGGCCTGACTTTGAGGTACACAGGGTTGTTTCATCTTCTCTTCTGCATCTCTGGTAAGAAGAAGTAACGCTGTGGGGATCGTGCGTTTGTCTCATTTCTGGAAGTCGGTGACATTCTTCGAGTTCCAACAAAGTCCAGTTTGACTCAGTTTCTCACTTCTTTAATTCACGTTGGCTCAGTTAAAGGTTTTGCATTACAAAGCTGCTTTCTGTTGCTGCAGTTCAGGCTGCCAGTGAGGCGTGTTTGGCTGCTCGACAGCTATTTGTCACAAATAACCACATCACGTAGATGTGGTTATGCAGGTAAGGTTTTGGTTTTGCAGAAAAAGAATTGAAACAAAACCATAAAAGTAGTGGTGCAGACTTTTATTTTTAGCCTTTGCTTTTTTGTGTGTGAAGGTTTATTTTCAAAAGGTTGAAACAGAATCAAAGAAAGGTGCTGTAGAGACTGTTACATATCACTTGTCTATTTCTCCTCAAAGATGATGCATACACACCTTAACGAAAATTCGGCAGCTCTTCCAGAAATGCATGACGAGATGAAAGAGCTTTAGTGTTTTGACTTCTACAACAGAGACTATTAAGACATATAAGCCCTAGTTAAGGGGATATATAGGTATTTTTTTTTCTCAAGTGGGGTTGTGTAAACTACTCATGAGTAGCAGACGAAAACGTGGTTCAAATGAGGAGTATTGAGGTTTGAGGAAGGAAAATACAGCACATCAGAATAGGATTCTTGGTCCTCCTGTGAAACATGGTGGTGCTAGTTTCATGGTTTGGATCTGCTTTAATTTCTGGACAAGGGTTAAGAACATTCTCAAGGAAAACGTTAAATTTGTCCATCTCAAAAGAAAATATGCCACAAGTCAACAACCTTAGTCATAAAAGCCTTTCTACTTAACCCTGGAGAACCCACGGGGTCAAATTTGACCACAATTTTTTGCTGATACCCAGTGTAAAAAAAAAAGAAAGGGTTGTTGGGTTCTCCAGGGTTACGAATGGTTAAAGAACGTTAATGTTTTGACTGTTATCCAATAGATTTTTTTTTTTGTGGAAAAACATGAAGTGAACTGCTTGTGGTGGAACATCCATCAAACACACTGATGTTAAAGGTTTTCTGGATGGAGGAATATCCTAACATTCATTTGTAGGAATGCTAAAAAAGTTTCCAAGATTTTAAATCGGATTCTTGCACTTGTGTGACAATGGGATGTTTTTGGCATATTTATACAGAAATAAAGAAAAATTGTGAAGCTGTGATGTAAAAAAAACTTGCTTTTGTAAGCCAAACGTGACTATCAAGTAAAAATACTGACTCGCTGTGAACATGAACAATGAATAGCAATTTGAAGCAGAAAGCCTCTTAGTTGGCTGTAAATGCCCTGCAGAGAGGACACTTCAGCTTTGTGTTTTGGTATCTTAATGTGACTGAAGAAAACTACCTGTAAATAGCCTTTAAAGCCTTGAAAAATGCTGACCTGTAGCAGCTTGTTCAAAGTGATTATATTGGTGTGAACACAGGCAAAAACCAGACGCCTGTGTGAGAAGCTGTTTCCAGCACTTTCCCTGTAGTCTGCACGGATGTAGATCATCTTGGCAGTTACTGCTGTAACTGTACTCTCTGAGCTTATTGCTGCATTGAAGCTTTAATGAAATCAAGTTAATCACATCTCTCCAGACAAGCAGAAGTGTCGGATGCCTTCTTTTTATGTCTACCACCTCTTAGATTACATGGGATTACACGATTCTGGCAAGATCGGAAAGCTGTTAGATAACAAATGTTTGCTCAGGGGCTGTATCCAATCACTCAAACTTCCCCTTGGGAACCAAAGATCTCTGCTGGTCGGTTAGACAGCTGCTTGAGCTTGTCCCAGTTGCCGATGGCAGGTAATTGGCAGAGTATTCATTATGTTTGAAAGCTTCGCCTCACGGCCGGGACTCGTAACAGCTAGAACAACTCAGTTGGTGACCTGTGCCCCGTCACCTCTGCAGGTGAAAGTTCAAAGCTTCCACTTTTGGTAGTTTCACACAGTAAAGACCTCATCATTCATGGGTTGCAATCATCTTGCTTGTTTTGATCATGCGCAACATCTGGAGTGATTATTAGCAAATTACTTATGCCGTTAACGTCCATTGTGAAATAGCTTCAGCGTAAGACAAACAGGTTTACAATCCTAACATTTGAATGGTGTTGCGGTTACAGAAGCTTTGTGATACGATCTGTTTTGAACGAAACAGCAGAGGTCTGTCACGTCTAAATGGCTCCACTGTTCATTCCTCTGTGCGCTGCTCATTTAGCCATGGGAAATGGGCCTGGGTTGTATGAAGCACCATTAACGGGTTAACTTCATTATAGTTTTCCGGGCATTTTTTGTGTCTGTAAAGCATAGTGGACTCGTTGTTTGTTATACAGCTGCTTTAATGGCTTTTTGTGTGCTCCAGCTGGGTGTGACGACGAGTGTAGGAGTCAAGAGAAAAGTAGCATTGTTGTCGGTGCGGGGCAGCTTCGTCTTTTCAATGATACTCTTTGTGTTGGGGAACTACAATAAATAAATGACATAAAGAGCAAGTTAAAGATTAAGGAAAGCGGTCTCAACTGTAAAGAAGATGTTGATTCACTTCTATTAAAGTGCAGACTTCAAGAAGACCAAAAATGTCGAATAATCAGTCTCTCTGCAAGAGTGTTTTATTGACGGATTAATCAAAGGTGAGAATGAACTTTTATTCTAAATTGTCATAAGACCTGTATTGCCTGTCTTGAGAAAAATAACCCTGACTGTGCCATACTTTAGTCTCCTGCTGGCCCACTGGCTGAATCAGCCAGCTTACAGGAATTGTTTTTATTCATCACACATTCCTGCGAGCTGATGACATTAGTTTCTTATCAGGTGTCACTGTTCTCATGAATCCTGTGGTTTTACTATTGTTTGTTATGCCAGATCTTCATTGTTTGCCACCAACACATCGAAAGAGTCTCCCAGCTTTAATTACAGTTATTTGGTGTCTCCTTACAATGCTTTGGTGGAGGTTTTAAGTTGTTCATTTCTCCCCCCTAAGTATTGCGCCTCCTGAAGTAAAACCTTGTAGGTCATTTATACCTCATGTTTTATCTTTGAGGTAGACTTTTATTTATTTATTTTTCTCTACGATGACTGTTACAGTCACCATCTTGCATTTATCATCTTGTTTATTTTGAACAAAAGTGGAATGCGGAGGTTTGCAGTGTTATTCTTAAGCATAGCCAAATGTTTTAGCTGGGAAGTAGAAAGCCCACAAAGAGTGTACTTACAGCACTTACAATTTTTCATTGGAAGATAAATAAAGTGGAATGTATGTTTTCCAAAGAAACCGGATTTTACACGCAGTGCTTGACCGAGCACATTGAATGCAGTTAGCCACCAGCAACAAATTGTGACTGAATGAATCAAAGCTAAGTGAAGTGGTCCTTGCTCTGGTTTCTGTCGTTCTGCAGCTGTGTAATGCTGCGTGGCACAGTATGCAGTCTATTTTTATGAGTCTTTTTAATGAAACTGTTGTATTTCCCCCAAGCCGAGATGGCCTTCTGCGGATACGCGCGTCCCGTGTACTTAAATGTTGAAAAGGAAAGCACATACAGATCAAAAACATCTTTTCTCAGCCCAACAATATGTAAGATTACTGACTACAATGCTTGCAGCTGCATCGGCTTATAATTTTGCTCAACTCACTGGAGTATCCTCCGGCACTTCTTTTCACAGTTAGACCAGAGGTAATGCAAGCGTGAAGCTCTTACTGTGTCAGCTGGATATCCTGCATGTGTGTGTAAATGCAAAATGCCATAGATTAGCTGTTTATTTTATTATGTGAAAAGATAAATGACTAGTTTTAGCGGGGGTGTTTGCTCTGCAGTGGCTTCTTTTCAAGGTAAGGGAGTGGTCTGCCGCTTCAACCTCCAGTCACCAAAATATGTCCTTGTTCAGGCATGAGAGTTCATTGTGTTAGCTGTCAGGAGACCGAATCCCCTCTGAGTCTGTCTAAAAATACTTCATACCTCCTCTGTCCCAAACACACATCAAGGGGACATGAATCCAGAGAAGCAGCAGAGTCTTGGTGAGCAAACGCATACAGCAAAATACATTCCTCTTCAGAACTCTCTACAAGAGAAAAGACTGACTTACTCATTAATACTGCTACTTAAAGGTTGACGGCGAAGATTCATTGTAAAATGAAATGCGTCAGTGGGAGGTTTCTGGAAGTAAATGATGACATGCAGATACACAATTGCACAGCGTTCCAGAAGAATAAATCCCAGTAGAAGTACTGTAAAATCAAAGTGTTGGTGTTTGTGCTGCCATCGTTCAGAGGCTGGTGGGTAGCAGCCTGGACAAGACAAGCTGACAGGGTGCCAAAGACAAGGAACAAACATTTCATTATTGCTCCTCAGCTATTTTGAAAGTCTATCACTGACATCTAGCATGTCTATGTATTGTTAAATATGCTACCAGAACAGCAGTACACAACTGATAAAAAGAAGAAAAACTACACACAAACTGTTGGGCTGTGAGCAACAGGCAGCAGATTGAGGCTCACAGCCTAATTATTAATGGAATATATAACTATTTTGTTGTGGGACTTTGGGCTTCTTTCTTCGGGCTGCTTTTTTAAACTCTCTAGTGGTAGATTTGGAGGATTGGAGCACTTATTTTATAAGCCTGAAGCTTATTTGTAAAAAATAAACAGAAAATGAGAGTTAATTGGAAGAAAATCAACAGGGACTTGGTTATTTATTGAAACTCTTTAAAGTGCATAAACAGTGATGGGTGGGATGATTTTCACAAGTACGATGTGGTGATACAGTATGGTCAAAAGGGGTACTTGCAACAAAGTTAACGTTGCACATAGATGTTAGTGTTCTTTGATAATTCTGAAAATTATCAGACAACATTGTCATTCTCCTGATCTAGAGGAGCAAGATAACTTTATTTTGACCAAGTCAGATGATTTCCCCTATTGTTTTGCTTTAAAAACGAATTGATAAGACTTTATTGATACTGATGCTGTTATCGATTCTGCTTATCGATTTAATACTTTATTGATTCCTCTGTCAAATCCAGTGGCACTGATAAGTTAAGAGGTGTGTGTTTGCAATTCTTCATGAAATTTAGATCTGATCCTGAGGTGGAACCAGTTTTCAGCTCTTCACCTCTGGCTTTAAAGTGATGTTTTAGATCTTTCTCAGTTTCTTTTTGTTTTTCTTTGAATTAAAAAAATACTTTAGTGAGCCACACAGTTATGTTAAAGACTGGGGGAAAGTATTGAACACACTTTATTCCCCCTTTTACTATCACAATGGTAAAATGCACTCCTGCAAAAGTGTGTAGCACTTCCAGTGACCCCCATCACTGCTTACAAGTGCATACATATACATGTCACATTATCCCCCCTTCTCTTAGTGTACACATTCCAAATCAATATGCAATTACGCTTTCAGACTTTTTTTTTTCTTTTGAAGCTATTTTTTTAAAAGGAAAAAAAAATAGTTCTACTTGGTGAACAATGTAGCAACTCGCTTCATGCAAAGACTTCATATTGGTGCATGACAATAATGATCAAGTAAGTGTGGGAGCTGGCTTCGTCTTAGACCTGAATTTACATTTCTTTTGTTTTTAAACCTTTAATATTCCCAAGACTTCCTCCGGTGAAAGAAGATACTTCATCCCTACCATATCTTTGCATCTTGATGACTTCCAGTCCCCCAGCAGTCCCCCATCATGTCAGTTTGAAGCCAATAAATCTCTGCCTTTATTCATTTATTGCCAGTGCTGTTTTTAATCTATTTATTTATTCCTTACAACACAATTAATCCTCTGCTTCATCTTTACTCCTAATGTACCACTCAGGTACATTAGAGGTCTGCTGTGTGCAACCTAGTCTCTCTTGGCTCCGATGACAAATTATAATTTGAAGTGTCAAATGTTATTTCTGGTCAAAACTATAAAACGGTCTATTTGATCCCATTCATTCACTTTCAGTTTAGCTTGTAGGTGGGTTTGGACCTTTTTATTTCATTAATTAAATGTTTAAATACTTCCTCCCCCTTTTGTAATCCTGTGTCTCTGTTAATGAACGTTATTGGGTCTCGTAGCTGATTGACCTTATTTTGAAGATCTTTGAACTTGAGGATCTCGCGTGACCACCTCGTATTCATACAACACAATGAGTTTTTAGATGTGAAGGAAGCATGACTAACACAGTTTCTTCATAGCCTTTCTTCTCAGAGATGAGGAACTGCAGAGAGCACTGGCCTTTCCTCAAGGTTAGGGTCAGCCACTTTCACAGCGGGCGACAGGAAGCCAGAGGGACCGCCATCTCTAAAGGCCTAATGAGCCTTTAATTGATATCCAGCTGAAAAGCCCCACAGAGCGTTAATGCCACTTCCAGGGAAACGATATTATGTTGCCTCATCATTTAACTAACAAGACCCGGAATGCCCTGAAGCATACATTTTTAACATGGAGTCACAGTACTGACGCAGCAGTTGGTTCGTTAAATTGTTTTTCTTTGTGCTCAGACAGATAACTCACAATTGTACACATTCAGTACTGCTCCTCAAGGGTTCATTTTCATGTTAGACCAGCCAGAAAATTAACAGTGACCATGCACTTTCATTACTTGCTCTTTTCTTTGGTCAATCAGTTTTAATGGCTGTATGTCTGGACTCGAGATATTTCAAAATTAAAAAAGAGCAACCTCTTTCACTCGGGGCTCCACTTCCGTGCTTGGTGCGGCGTTAAAAGCTGAGTAATATTTCTTCATCGCACAGTCTTTTAAGAGATGTAACTGCTGTAATGAGATGGAATTTAAGAAGGGGGCTAATCCTAGGAAACGGTTTAAACCAGTTCCCCCAATTAAATCCCATTCTCCATGCTTTGAAGGCTCCAGCCCCCCTGCCTGGGCAGGTTTTAACAGTGTTTCCCTGAACATTTCATTCATCTCAATGAACACATGCATCAGGTAAAGCTGGTGCTTAAAAATAGCAATTTTTGTAAAAATTGTAGAGTGGAAACTTATAGATTTATTACAGCTTACATAATTTAAACTTGATCCATGTTAATTCAGCATGCCATTCAAAAGTGTACCTGCCATTTACAACAATTACCTGTCGGGCAGCTGAGCTTTCTGTGACTTATGATATGGTAGCACATTGGTGGCTGGTATCTGGAGGGTTAATTGGGTTATATGTTTTCTGTTTTAACACCTTATACTGACATTGCTGACTCTTTAAAAGGAGCCCAAAACCTTTTGCATTTGGACATTCTGAACATGCCAAGATCCTGGCAGAAGAGGAGTTCCTTTGTGTTGAGAGGACTGCATTTTGGCACATCTTAGGTAGACAGAAGATGATTACAAAAATGCCCTTCCAGGAACTAAATACTCTTAATGTGGAAGAATTTTCATTCTCCTTTAAATAAAAACAGGAACGCAATTGGTAATGAAACACATTTGAAGTAAATTTAGTATGTTATGTATAACATCATGGTAGGGTTGCATGTTTCTGGAAAAAATGAAAATCATATTTTTTGCTCAGAAATGAGATTGTGAAAAAGAATCATGACAGACTAAAGGAAATTAGGAGCGTTTCTTTATGATGCAGCTTGTGAAATAAAATGCAGAAGAGTCATTGTCAGTTGGAATGACATTACATGTAGGTGTAAATTGAGATCACAATTTTTATGTAACGGTTTATTGTGCAGGCAGCATGGTGGCTTAATGGTTAGCACTGTTCCCTCACAGCAAGAAGGTTCCTGGTTCGACTCCCAGCGGCAGTCTTTCTGTGTGGAGTTTGCATGTTCTCCCTGTGCTTGCGTGGGTTTTCTCTGGGTACTCCGGTTTCCTCCCACAGTCTAAAAGTATGTTAGGTTGATTGACAACTCTAAAATTGCCTGTAGGTATGAGTGGTTGTTTATCTGTATATGTGGCCCTGTGATGGACTGGTGACCTGTCCAGGGTGTACCCTTGCCTCTTGCCTGCAATGGGCTCACATTAACTCCAGCAGACCCTTGTGACCCAATAATTGGATTCAGCAGGTATCAGAAATGGATGGATGGATTTATTGTGCAGTTCTACGTCATGGTTACAGGTGAAGTTTCTCTGCTTGGCTCTTGGATTCGTTTTTACATCACAACCTCTTCAGACATTTTTAGAGCGTCTTCATTTCTAAAACTCCCACTAGAAATTGCCTGCTTTAGTATGACCCAGCTCTAGGACTGCAAATTAAAACACTGAGTTTTCTTGAAGGTAATTGATTTCCCTTCGGAGAAGTTTTTTTTTTTTTAATTTGACTTTTGTACACAATTAAAGGTTTCACATTATTAGTTATGAGATTATTTAACATGTTTTCTGGATCTGCTGTCATTGGTTGATGTGGAATAGATTCATAGATACTCAGAGTGGATCTAGTTTTCATATACAGCATATGTCAGAATTACACACATCCCAAACAATACAGAGGTTATAGGTCGCCTCACATTAATTGCATTATGTTTAAGGTGACAAGTTCAATTTTTCTTATGTGCAGTCAAAAACAAATGAGGACTAAATTAAAGAGAGATTTAATCTTGCTGCAGAAATGTGAACATGTGTGTGATCCGTGGCATGCAAGTTAAAAAAACGTGCAATCATGGAAAAAACATGGTTATAAAATGACTGGCCACCACTAGTCCCTAATACCTGTTTCTGTCTCTATGTCTGCATTATGGCTCCAAATGAAAGAATCAGCTGAATAAAGTAAAATGTATTATGAGATTTATGAGGACATTGTTTGGACAAATGTTTGCTGTGAACCTAGAGAGGACTACTACAGTGACTGAATATCATCTACAGTGAAACACAGAAAGAGGAGTGTGATGGTATGGTAAGTTCTTTAGTTTCTCAGTTCTTGCAGCTGTTTCTTTTTATTTTAAATGACAAACATCTGTGCTGCATCAGGATTGTAAACTTCCCATCAACCCACTTGCTCCAACATTTAAGCTACAGTTTTCTTTTAAAATCACTATGATGACCACCAGTCTGGTTATTCTACATTACTTACTTTTATTAAACCAGTTTCAGAAGCGCTCAGTCAAAGGGAATTGTCGAGGGTTGATTAAATCTTTATCACTTCCAGGAATACATATGAAAACACGCTCAGTGAAAATTATTTACCAGTTATAAAAATATAATTTAACCAGTGAGAGCTCCTCAACACAAGCTGTAGTTGGAGCTAAAACAAACAAACAAAAACAACTTTAACCAGTGGAGAAAGACAGATGGCTGCCCTCCCTGAGTCTGGTTCTGCTGGAGGTTTTTTAGCTCTGTTAATTCTGTTTTAATCCTCTCCACGGTCGCCTCATGCTTGCTCATCATGGAGGATCGCATCAATATAAAGATTCAAGGCAATCTGTTGGCTTCCTTAGCTAAGCTGTTTTGTTGTTTTTGTTTTGTTTTGTTTTTTCAAATAAATTGACACTATATATGAATTTTGAATCTGAACTCTGCCAGAATAAATTAAATTAACTAAATTATATTTAATTAGGTTCAAAGGGGAAACAGTTGGATTGTATTTTATTGAACTGTATTAAACTTTTTTAACTTCTGTTCAAAGTCCCTCAAGATGATTGTTGGTGCTTTAAAAAGAAACTGAATTAAATTGAAGTATATGAGGGAAAAAATGACTCCATAGACTTGTTGGAATCTCAAATGTACAAAATATGGAAAAGTAATGAGAATCTCATTAATGAAAGGAGCTTTTGATTGACTTTTTTCTCCCCTAAATGATCCCTGAAGTCTAAATATTGAACTTTTTAATGCTTAGGTTTTGTATTGGGACCAAATACCCTGCACTTTGAGTTAAGAAATACATTGACTGTAAAGTGACATGTCCTGGTGCTCAAGGGTGGACTCACTTCGACTTTTCACTGTATAAGCAAGTGTTTATCAGTCTTCTGCGTTTCATTTTCTGGACCATTTGCAAATATAAACATGGTCAGGGAAGAGCAGCTGTATGTTCTTACCATTTAAGCCAATTTCTCTGTCACTTTGAACTGAATAGACATTTTTCCCCATTATTTTAGGCTTTAGCTGTTATCCAAAACCATTTGTACTCCATGAAAGCTTAAATATTTTTGGCCTCATCGAGGGAGACGAGAAGGAAAGCTTAAATGCCACATTCATCAGTTAAATGGGGACTTGGAGTGTTGGCCAACACATAATTTGTTTGATCTTAATTCTGGCCTTTTCAGTTATTAATACACGAGGAGCGGAGATGGGAGAATTATGTGTCCCGTCACGTCATTAAGATTTCATAGTTTCATGGGGTTAGATTTTTGTGGATGTTATTTCCATGTTCTGTGCCAGAGTTTTCAGCAAAACTGTGTGTCTTTGCAAACCACATAAAAGCACTGTTAGTTGTTTTTAAAAAATTTTTCCCCCTGCATCTCTTATAATCATCATATCCTTCAGGGGACAGTTGCCTGACCAATGTGACCCTTCTGGATTCAAGGGACATGAGGGTTTTTTTTTCCTGTGGCTTCTGTCTTATTTCTTTAACCCTAACCCCTGTAACCATCATCTTCAGCTTCTTCTTTTTTCTTAGTTACACACACAAAAACGTGCATAACCAAATCTTCTCACAGATTTGAACAAATTTATGCAAAAGTCAGCGCGTACGAGACAGATTATTAAAATGACATTTTACTATATTATTGCTGCAGGCAAAAACAGAAACATTCAATATTGTTTACTCAAGCAAGAGTTCATTTAAATTTCCTTCACATGCTTGAAAAAGTCCAGAACCAAAAGTATTTCAGATATGGCGAGAATGATGGAGATAAAATTTCCTTTCTCATTATTATTTTCTAACTTATTTAGATTCCCATTGGTTGACTTGGTTTAATTAATGTGTTTGCAGCTCTGTGTAAATCTCAGATTAAGTCCCACAAAGTGCTCCCCGCTGAGAGCAGCGTACAAACTATAATTAGAAAAGGAGAAAAAAAAGGGCAAAAGCCCACGACACCCTTGAGAAAACTTGATTACTGTGTTGCAGTTTTGTCTTATACATCTCTGTGAAGAAATGACTTTGTGCTTTCAAAATCGACTTCATTCGTGTCTTGTTTTTTTTTTTATTATTATTTTTTTTTAAAGAGCATTCACACTCAAGGCTACGCCAGAGGGAGAGTTGAGACTTCAAATATTGTAAAGAAGCATGAGCAAACTTGTTAAATGACACTTTTTTGTTGCGATTATATCAGAACTACTGCTATTTTTTAAAAAAATTGTCCTCAGTTTTCCTAGGGCCCTCATGAACGTCTGGGATGTGTGTGTCGGCCAAAATTCGAGAGATGAAATTCAAGAGCTTCTTTTTTTAAAGTAAATGTTTACACTTCTGTTCGTAGCAGCTGGTTGAAGGGGGTGGAGTTGGCATCTCAACCACTTCATCCCTCACTTCTGCTGGGTGAAGCTCTCACGGAATCGGCCACGCGGCTTTGCCCTACCCTCTCCTGAGCAAATGCAGCGAAACGGGATTGAACATGGGGATGGGGGTCTGTGATGTCACACTAACCTGCAAATCTGAACATGACACTTTTTAAGCGGAGTTAAACCCTAAACAAAGTGAAAAGGTTATATTTGAGCTGGCAGTCACATTAGACATCCAAATACACAGTTTCCGTCAAATATACATGTATATGTACAGCTTAAAATGTGTGTATTCGTTTAATCTTTTTTAGGTTATCCTGGTACAGGGAATATGAAGTATAAATGGTACCACTGGTTGTATGTGAATTATATCTAATTGTTATGAAGGAGCACCCAAACATGCAATATTCCACTTTTACAGATCTGCAGCTCTCCTTTTTTTTTTTTTTTTTCCCTCAGTGGTCATCACACGACTGCTGACATCTCCCACACAGACATTTGAGCCCCCCACTCTCCAGCCCATAACTGATCTTCTAATGACATAATGATGCGTTCAGTCCGAGTGCTTAGATGCTCCACATCACAACTCTGAAAGCAGTACTTTATTTCAGATCCACCCACTCAAGAACCCAACAGCCGTCCCAGTCTTCTCTGTCACAACCAATCCTTGTTTTTATCGAGTGTTTTTTTTTTTTTTTTTTTGAATCACCAGCCACTGTTGGAAAAAGATCAACAGAGTGAACAGTGACGGTTCAGAGGGCCCACTCCATCCACTTGACACGCCACTGAGCCGGATGCGTGCAGGCCTCCATCACCTTCAGCTCAACTGTCTTTTCTTGTGCTCGCCTTTTGTAGAGCGCTGCTGGGTTTCTCGGCTGGAGAGGAATCGGGTCTGGTGAAATGTAGCGCCTCGCCGCTCTTGAAGCCGGATTTGTTGTCTACTCATGGTGAGTTATCTCTCAGATTTCATGAAACTCAAACCTGCGTTTCACCGGAGTTGACAGCAACCGGTCCCCCCTCGGTGGGGTCCTCGCCAGTGGATCGCTCCTAAAGCCACAACTTGAACAGGCGGTTGAACTTTTCCATGTTGTTTGGTTGCTTATCAGCTGGCTCCATCTTGGCATTTTATCTGTCATTTCAGGGAGACATTTGTGGGCTTCCAGCTTGTTTGAACATGTCGTGTAAAACAAGCTCTGCATGGTGAAACTAAGTCAGAAAAGTCTGAGCTATATCTTACCTGTGTGTCATCATTCGTTGAAAACACAGGAAGTCGCAATCAAAAAGATAAAAAGCATGACAAGTAAAGGAAAAAAAGATTTTTTTTCAGTCGCTTAGACGCCTCCGTTGTATGTGTGCTGGAGGTGCTGTCATCCCTTCAAGGAACTCTGTCAAATAAATAGTTATTTTTAAAAAGTGTCCCGACTGCTGATCGATGCCTCAGCTGGGGGGCTACCTGTAATTACTCCGAGAACAGTCAGCCATGAAATTGTTGTTTGGCTCTGAAATAGATCAAAAGTCCGAGTAAAGTTTTCTGGTTAGACTAAATGCGGCGGCAGCAGGAGCAGGTGTGATCCTTTCGATGGCTGATAAGGGGAAGGAATTGCAAGCGTTTTTTTCTTTTCAAAGCGCCGTCTATTTTTGTCTGGCGCACAATTATGTCTGTTATCTGTTTAGTTTTTCAAGCGTGCGCCTGAAGACGAACAGCTTCTGTCAGCTGTTGGAGGCCGTGTGGGTCCCAGGCTGCGGAGAGGTATGCGGGGTGACACTCGCTGGCTCACATGTATGCAGCTGTGGCCTGCGAGATGCACGCTGGCAAATGGAGTGGAAGAGCAGCCCCATTAAACTCTGGCTCTCCTCTGAGAAGCAGGCTAAGAGCTCTGAACGCTGGCCTCTTGCTCCCTGGCAGAAAGTGCTGACACAAATTTTTGTTTGACTCGAATGTCTTCTGACCGCATCACACTGGCTCTTTTCTTCCTCTGTGAATCCGTGGCTGTAAAAAGTGGGGTTATACAAAAGAGACACAGTCTGCGACCGCTGTTTAAGGGGGTGGCATAAATTAAAATCATGCCATAAACTGGCACAAAGGTCTGCATTGCTCACATTTTATAGGGCGAGGAAGGAATTTCTTTGTCTGGAGCGCTTAATTGGGCTTACATGTGTTAAAGGTTTAGGTTTTCGTCTCCTACATGTAGAAAATTCCGGATAACAAATGACTTGTCTTGTTTGACTGATTTACATATACAGTCTCTAATCAGGAAAAGTCGGGACGCTGTGGAAAATTGCCAAAAAAGCAAATAAATTCTCACATGTTCCATTTTACTTGTGTAGACAGTTTGTGTGTGTGTATATATATGTGTGTGTGTGTATATATATGTGTGTGTGTGTATATATATGTGTGTGTGTATATATATGTATGTATATATATGTATGTATGTATATATATGTATGTATATATATGTATGTATATATATGTATGTATATATATATATATGTATGTATGTATATATATATGTATGTATATGTGTGTATATGTGTGTGTGTGTGTACTTTCAGTGTCCTTCATTACATTTATTTTTATTTCTTCATTCATTGGTTTTTGCATTTCATATCTGCATCTCTTCAAGGAAGTTTGTACCATCAGTATATATTTAGTGCTGGTAAGTAGGTGAAATAAAAAACAAAATTACAATTTCAAACAGGTGATAGTAGATGAGCACATCCATGAGCACATGTGGCTGAGAATAGCTGCTTTGTTAGCTAATGCTTGAAAAATGATTAAAATGTTCAAAAAGGATGTTCTTCAAAGATGGACTGCAAGGAACTTGATGTCTAAATCCCTCAGACAGCGCTGTGTGAAGAATCGCCATTCAGAAACATGAGCAAATGCGTTACTTTGGTAAATTTATGTCAATTACTGCCACACAATGAAAATTGCCTGTTAAAATGTTATTGTTCCAAAAAACAAACAAACCAGAAAGTTAGCCATCGGGGATGGATGATCACACAGTGGAAACATGTTTGGTTTTGGAAGAAATGGACTTTGTTGCAGATCAAAGATGAAACCCACCACCCCGACTGTTCTGCAACAAGTCCAAAACTCAGGATTACTCACGGTCATTTAGTTTGATCGCAGCAATAATGCAGAAACTGACAACATGAGATTTAAGAGCAACATGTGCTGCCTTCGAGACCACGTCTTTGCCAGGGAAGACAAACATGATCCAAAACGTTAGTCTGCACACATTACGACGACCTGGTTGAGGAGTGTACAGGTGCAGGACTGTCCCGTCCCTAGCGGAGAGACAGGGCAGTGACTCTTGGCCTCCTCAGGACATGTTTTTATGAAGCATGAGACACCATAACAACGGAGAAACTTCCTTGGTTGGTATTCTAAATGCCGTCAAGTATTGTGAGATTACAACATCACAAAGTGATAAAAGTTTTACTGTCTCCAGGTTTATTTGAAATGTGTTGCAGGTCTGGAATGACGTTGATGAGAAAAAAAACGCACAATTTCATGGAAGTAAAAGTAAGATTCATTGTTTGTAAGTTGCACGCGGTGCTCTTTAATGTCCGTCCAAACATGGGATGCTTAAATCCTAACATTTACAAAGCTCTTGAGTCTGAGAGGCTACCTTCTGGTCTTTACTTGGAGTGCAGATCCGTCGGTCGTGATTGAGCTGTTCTGGTCGTCGGTGTGTAGTTTCCCGGTGCAGAAATACCACAATGTTTTCCCTTCAGAAAAACTGCTGGTTTCTGTTCCTTAAGGTGGTCTTTTAATCAAATATGGAGTGCTTTAGACCTTCAGAAAACGTTGGTAGTCATGCTTCACTGTATGTTTTGTGGCATGGAGAAGCTTTAGGTTATGTCTGTAACACTTGCATCAGTTCTTTAATGGGGTTGCGTTGACCAATCAGGTGCTTCAGGCTCTTCGTCTTTGCTCAGTTTGCAGGGAAGGCGAAGATGATGATATTGATTAATGCTGTCAAACCGCTGAATTGAATGTGAGGATCATGGCTTCTCCCTCATGGGGTGTGTGGGGGGGTGAATTTCAGCCCACAGCAACTGAAGGGGAGCCACATTAAATCTGACGTGCCAAAACCCTCAAAAGCTGACACCGAAAGCCAGCCTGATGGAAACCAGTTTAGGCAGCAAATTGAATTCTTTCTGAATCTAGGGGAGCTGTCTTCTCTGACCTGATCTTGTTTCTTTAGTTCCTGAGAGGCGATGACGCAAGAGTTTATTTTTCCAAGCTGGTGGTCGACATTGTTAGTGGCGCTTCTCTTCTTTTTTTATGTGAATGCATCAATGTTCTGTAAAGACAATACATCACATTATATCTGAGGGCAAAAGGAACAAGATAAATGCACATGCTTAACAAACAACTGGGGAAATGTTTATTATTACTGTTTTTAATTATAAGATTCTGTTTCAATGCTTTTTCCTCAGAGGCCTTCCAAAAAGATCATCCAACAAATACAGGTGGTGCAAAATGCAAATGATGATGTTCGTCTGTCCCAAGGTCCTTTTCTGAGTATGGATCATCTCATTCATGACCAACCACCTCAGCTCCTTCTTTACTTTGTCCTAGTTTTTTCTCCTTCTTCCGTTTATTTATTGGTGATTTTTCAAACATTGAAGTGGTACCTCATTTCCATAAGGTGGTGTTGAGTGGTAGTTTAAATCGTGAGATCCCGCCAGGAGGAGGGATCGGCCTTGTTACAATTTGAGCCTCCTAGCCCCCACCTCCACCCCCACCCCCAACCTTTACTGACTGAAATCAGCCTAAAGAGCTGATTTCAAAGTGTTCCTGCTTTTTATTATGTTACTGAAGACAAAAGCAACAAAGTGCCTCCAAAAGTATAGCACATTTCTTTTGGTCTATGTTGAAATATCAGATTCAGTTTCTCCCAGGTCATGATGGTTATCCAAGATTAAATGAAATATTAAATCAGAACAACTGGACTTCCTTTTCTCGGTTCTCGAAACCAAGAAAAGTAAAAGAAGCAAACGAGAAACACGGCTAATCAGCATTTTAGTTGCTTAACGCTGGAATAAGCTCTCAGAAAACACCCAAGGTGTCAAATCCAAACGCCAGGCAGAACTGCTTTCAGCTGCTTTTTCATTTTTGCTGATAAACAAATAAATAAATAAAAGAGAGCCCCGAGGAGCAAAAAGGATTTACTTTATGTTTAAATTCAAAATTGAGAGTTTGGGTTCAGTTGGCATGTGTTTCTTTTTTCTTCTTACGTACTTGTATACCACTGAATGTGTTTAATCACCGGTTCTTATCTCTCCATATGCACTTTAAACTGCTTATATGTAAGAATTGGACTATATAAACAAACATTTACTGCTTTACCTTATCTTGATAGAGACCTCACAACAGTCCCTCGTTGACACGTTTTGGGCTGAGTTGTTGGTGTAGCTACACTAGGATTAGTTACACGCGCCCCCTGACATTGGCATTTTATTGGGAAGCAATTAAAATTATTCTCAGTTCGCTAGTTAATCCGGCACAGCGCATACTCCCGGGACAACCTCGACCTCACCTTGAAATGCCGTGCTGGCAGGTGAGGAGTACGTCATGTTTTGCTGCAGGACAAACGAACAAACAAACAAACAACTCTGCATCGCTTTAAGTTGCTGTGTTGCCTCTGCTGCTGGCGTAAAAAAACAAGAATCCACAGTGCTGACTTGTGCGCTCACAGCTACAGGCTGGTCTCATTGTCATGCAGCTCATTAAAACATGTGAGTCTGCTGGCTTTAAGGCCAGACAAGTGGGTTAGCTGTGGACTGGACAGCTGCACTGGTGCAGCTCATCCTGGAGAACTATTTGCAGCTCTATATGAAAGAGTAGCTTTTTATTTTTGTGTTCAAAGTACCTTTTATGTGTTTGTCTTTTCATTAGAGGTATATATTTGCTATATATATATATATATATATATATGTATATATATATATATATTCATTTTTATGCCAGTGAGACTGCAAGTAGGGACCAAAATGAAGCACTACTTCTCATTACTACGATTACTGATGGTCCCGTTGCAGAAAGTGTCCTCAAAAGAAATTTCTGTCCATCTTCTGTCATTAAATGTAATGTTGCCTGGCTTCAGGAAGTCTCCTCTAGGAGCAAAGTGGGCTTCAGAACAGGAAATTAATAGCACAAAAAATCAATCTGTGCTAATGCATGGTTTGAAAACTGACGTGCTGCGAACAGCATGAAAAGCACATCTGCATTGTTGTCTAGACTCACTCCTACCGCTGTCATTTCCCTTCATGCATAATAACTATGGAGGAAGGAGATATGCAAAATTGTTGTGAATTAATTTTCGTTCTGTCAAAACAGGAGCGAAGTTTCCACCACTTTTAAATGTTCTTGGCCTATAAATCATAATATAATAACTCCCTGACCCAAGTCCACGTCAGTTTGCCCCGTGTATGTGGTTGTAATGGGTTTGGACGGCGCAATGAGAGCACTGGAGCTCGCGCACATCTACTGTAAATGGCTCTGAGTCCGTCTGCAGGGACCCGAGTCTTTAAGATGTTATTTATCGCAACTGTCAAAGTAAACTGCAAACTGTCCAGACGTTGCAGAATGTCGAGCCTCATCATTCTGCCAAGTCAGCTGTGGTTTATCTTCATCACATCATTCAGGATAATTAATGAGCGTGTGTGTTAGCCAATGCGCCTCAGATGCAGAGGTAAACAGGCGTCCAGTTGTGATCTGGGCTCACGAGGGGTTTCTTTTTAAAGCGAACTTTCTATAGGACCATGCCTACACCTTTTTTTTTTCTTTTCTTTTCTCAGCTCCTCCTCTCTCGTCTGTGCATCTCCACTGACAGGTGGACTAAGCTAACAGCTGCCGCCTCCTCCCCCAGAATACAGCACATTAAAAAACAGCCAGAGCTGGCAGCAGGCGAGCATTGTGGGAGCTCAGATTGTCTTGTAGCTACAGAGTGATACTTGTTTTGGGCTTTTGTTAACAACATTTGTATGTGTGCCTATGCAAAAGAGGGACTCAGACTCAGCAACCTACATGCCAGCCGCCAACTCGGCAGATGTGCGTCTGGGGGGCCACAGCTGGGAGTGTCTGGCCAGTCTGTTTGTGTAAAGTTGAGAAATGAAACCAAACTTAACCTAAAACCAAACCTTTGATGGAATAAAATTGATCAGTATTACATACAACTTTCTTTTTCTTTTCTCAATACCAGGCCAGTTTCAAAGGTCTTTTCTCCCATCTACGAGACCTTTTTCACCGCTGCAGTTCCAGTGCCAGTTTGTGAACATTGCTTTTAGATGTTTCAGCATGACTCACTGCTGATTATAGATCCCCCTAAAAACGGCAAGTCCAATTTTCTAGACAACATTTACGAACACCAACCGTTGTTTACTACATTCACGCTGATAATGCAGGGTTTTTAGAAAGAGCACTGTCCTTGGTGAACTGTGGTCCTCTACAGAACTTCAGGGTAAGGTCAGAAGGTCCAGCCTTAGAATAGATGCAAGGCTCTGTGTGACCAGTAAAGGCCGTTGGGTCTGAAGTGGTTCCAAATGTGAACCAGTTCTGTACCGGCTGTTACACCAGATGAATTCTGGTTGGTCGAAAAGATGTTCAGGAGGCGACGCACGGATTTCAAGTCCAGTCTCACGAGGTTGTACACGAGGAACAGTTTGTTTTGAAGTGTCATGTTGTGATGGTGGAGTAACTGACTGATTTAATTGGCGAGGAGTGGTTATTTGCAGACAGAAGCAAAAGTGTACATTTTCTATCACCTGCCAAAGAAAAGAAAAGAAGAAGAAGAAGAGAAAAAAAAACAGTAGCTACTGCTGTTATCGAGTAAAATCCAAATGCCAGAAACTGTTGGGGCGCTTTCCCAAAACAAAACTGGGTTCATGCACTTCTGCATTTCTTTCATTGCAGATGACATTAACTTAAGATCTTTGGTGTTTAGTCTCATCTACAGTTCAGATGTTTTCTGTTTGGAAGAGCCAAGGCCTGAAAAATTAAAAAAAAAGGCCTGAGAAATGGATAACGGGTGATCAAACTCATCACTTGATACAAAAACATCATCACAGATGGTAAAACACAAGGTTTTTTTTTCCTTTTTTTTGCTGATGTTTCTGGTCAACCTGGTAGTTTCGATGTCATAATGCCTCATTAAGACAATATTCTGAAACTTTCAGCAAAAAAAAAGAAAAAAAGATGGAATGGAACTAGTTTCTACAGACAGTTTTCTTTTAAACCCTCGGCTAATGTGTTAATTGCTGTTCTAAACAATAAAGAAAATCAGCTGCTACTTGATCCAGTGGCTGAGGGGTCTTTAATGTAAGGACATGAATACGGACCCATCATGAAGATGCATGGTGGCATCTGTGTGTGACTGCTGCTCAGCAGACATTATTTCACCCAGGAGAGGATGCTGCATTCCTGTTAATAATGCAACGCCCTGTTTACTTGACGTTAATAAGGAACAAGACCGAGTGAAAAAGCTCTTTATTGTGTGCAGTAGCTCATTAATTTTCACCACAGAGCCTCATGAACCCAAGTTCTCATGGCAACCTAAGGAAAACAATTATGTGAAATGAAAACAACCCGTGTAGTTTACTCTGACGTATGAGTGTTTTGTGATTGAAAACTAGTAAAGTGCCCTGCAGCTCCAGGAAAAATGGCGACGACGTCTGGATGCAGTTTTTTTTCAGGCCGCTGCTTTGCTTTATTTTGTAAATCTCTTTGAAGTCAGGTTGATGGTTGTGTGGGAGTAAACTGCAGCTCACTTATTCTGAGCCACCCAAGCCGGGTGATTGACGCATGCTGTGATGGCGGCTGGGATCAAACGGACATTTATCGGCGGCCATCAGACCGCCATCAGAGGTCATCGCTTCGCTAACTTGCTAATTGGGTCTCTGTTTCCTGTGATCTTCGCTTTCAATCAAACGTCAGTCCAGCCCGACATTGATCTGCCGGCGGGATGAACTGGAGGAGAGGGCAATTTAAGATGTTTCTTTTTTCCCCTTCTGTTTTTGATTCATTCTGCACAGACATAGAATTATAATTTCTTCAAAAAGAAAAACGGGAAGTCGATTTCCCCGCCATAAGTTGCATGTTATCACAATAACAAAACCATTAATTGGTTGTTTAAATAATTAGTTCAGTTATAGCTTCTTTTTTTTTTTTAAAGCAGATTTTTAGGCAGACACATGTACATGTCAGTGTCGTTTGCAAAAATACAGAAAACGCGGAAGTTTCTTTTGTTGTTGACGAATAATAAAAGTAGCTTTTATAGCAGGGTCAGCATAACTAAAAATTGTTGTGGCTTTGCAACTTTAACTTTTTTTAAACCACTTGATGTAAACCTTGAAACTAGAAGCTATCTAGTCTTTTGATGCCCATCCTGAGGTTTTTGAAAAATGTTAATTAAAAATAACTACAAATTAAAATAAGCACGTCCTTTTCAAACATTAATACAGTTGTGCAGTTTACACACTTCTTTTATTTATTATTTCTTTATGGGTTTCAGTTAAAAATGAGGTTGAAATGATTGATTTTTCTTTCTTTATACACAACAGGTCTTCTCAACTTTAAAAAAAAAAATCTTTCATTAATTGCAACAAGCAAGACTGCTGCATAAGAACCCTTTACAAACATTACTCGAATGCCGCTTTTAAAGATAACATTTTTGTCATGGTTACGCCTGGCATCCACGCTGATCCAGCAGGTTTGACTAAAGAGAAATGTGTTTGATCTGCTGAAGGCCCTGCTTCACTTTGCAAATACAGATTTGGCGGTAATGTCGATGGGGGGAAAAAATCAAAAGCATTTAAAAACACGTAGATAATCATGATGGCTTCATGATTTGCTCTTCTGCCTGAAAACTTCTCATTTCCAAACTCTGCAACTTTTATCCTATGGGCTTTGCTGGAAGACCAAAAAAACAACGCGGAATAAGAACAGCAAACATCGCTGGGTTTGGTCCTTGTAGCTGAAGTTTAATATAGCGAAGCGTGGATGGTTACGTGTTCATGGTGGCGTAGTGTGGATGTGGATTTTAAAATGCAGTTTTAAAACAAAACAACGCAGGTGAGGATGAGCCGAAATGACACTGTGCTCCGTTCCTGCGTAACTTTTATCTCGTTTGCATGCAAACGGCGTGCTCGCCTCCTGTAGAAGCTGTCTGTGGATGAGATGAAAGGAAATTAGAAAGGGTTGCTGCTAATTCACAGTGGATAAAGAAGTTGTGGAGTGAAAGCGAGTGTAGCGGTGGTGTAGATGCAAAAGTGGAACAATGCATAATTCATTAAGAAACGGGTTCATCTGCTGTCTCAGCCGGCGTGCCTCCGCTTCACTGAAATCCCAGCTATATATTCATGCCAGTGTGATCTGCAGATGCGTCCCCCCCAGACGTGAACAAACACCAGGCTCTTGCCAGCGATCGCTCTTGACAGTTGGTCATGTTTTCTGACTTCTGACTACGAGTCGGTGAATGCAGTTGTTGGTAGAAACTCCACCGGTTTGGTGGATGACAACACTTTATTGATCTGTTCTATTCTTTTCTGTGGTTTGAAACCTCACACACACTCTGTGAATGCGTGAAAACTTTCCGCTCATATCTTCAGGATGGATCGAGTAAGTAGGTTTGTCTTCGTCTTTGTTGGTTTTCTCAATCTCACCAGGACTATTTTTAGATGTCATGAATAAAAATAAGTACATAATTTAACCTTGATAGCTCGTTTTTCTGCTTTTCACTGGATAATGATCAAATATTTTTGTTCATATTCTCTTGTACATCAGACGACGGCGGACTTTAAAGGAGCTACATTGTGGTTGGTTTAGCTGGTTAGCTCTGTCTTCACAAGTCCAGGACGAACCCTTTTCTGGTGCTGTAAATGTTCTCTCCACACCTGTGTTGGTATTTCTCCAAGTATTTTGAAATTGGAATTGAAAAACAAAGAGAGGCTATTGTTTCTGTGCAAAATGTGTAGGCTACTCATAGTCTTTTGTTTCAACTCTTTAATGATATAAGTCTTTCATTTTCCTTTCTCTTTAAGAAACAAAAGGGAATGTGGCTGTCTTAAAGCTGAAAAGGAGGAAATCCAGACAACTCATGGGGTTGAGCAGGAGAACTGTACAGAGGCTTCAGTCCTAGATTAACCAGGCTGGTCAGCCCCCCCCTCTCCCGCTCTAATTTCCTGTTGAGCTACTTTCATATAGTCAGTAGTGCCACAAAATCTTATAATAACACTAATACCATTGAAAACATCTGTATGAGACATGCTCCTTAAAAAGATGGTTGCTAAATAGCGACTTTTGCTTGTAGAGACATTGTGCTCTGAACATTGTCTGGTTCAGAACACAATGAATATAGATATTATTTAGATGTTGACCACTGTGGGTTTTATGTATTTAAAAAAGTTTTTTTTTTCGCTCATAGCTGTTATTTATTTTCAAAATAGCCAACAATAAGTTAATCGATCATTCAGCTGCTAATCTTTTAACTGTATTTTTACATTTGTATTATAATGAATTGACAGAAACAAAATCACAATCATTGCAATGCTGATAAAACAACAGCAGCAGTGGTGCCTAAGACTTTTGCACAGCACTGTGTACAAACATAAATTGACCAGAAGAGAGAATACACGGTAGTCCTTTAATGGACGTGGGATGTCTGTGACCTGTGGTTATAATACGACATGGATACAGCACAAAAGCGCCTTTTTCAACCTCGTCTTTATACTTGTGTTCACAGCAGGTGGTTTTAGGGCTGGAGGAAAGGAAAGTGGTTCACACCCTCCGACGTTGGGTCCTACCTCTTTTTAATTTAATATTACACCTTGTCTGCACTTTTTCGGCGTATTTGTATCTCAGATAGTACATTGACTGACGTCCGTTCATGAAGTGGCGTGTCTCCAGTGTAGCACAGTGTGGTGATGAAGCTGAACTTGAAATGTGGTTTAAGCATTGAAGTCTCACGGATTTCCACTTGAACTGAAGCTAACAATGGTTTATCCATTTTTGTTCCACGGAGGGCTGTGATTTGCTCCGGCTGCACTCCTGCAGACATCCGTGTGGGACAAAGTAGCTGAGCTCTGCAGAGCAAAACGGTGTGCAAGCATTTTCTTTTAAATACATGTCCAGTGCTTTGACTTGTATTCAGCTACGCATAAAGCCTCAAATATCTGTGCAAATTGTTAAATATGGTGTTATCCAATAGAGCGGCAGTGTTTCTGCTTCAGTATTTTGTTTCAGATGAGGACCGTTGGAACTCGGTGCATTCATGAAGGAAACGGTAAGTCCCTGAATGGCTTTACTCCTCTTTAGAAGCAGAGCTAAGCCCATCAACCACTCGGCTTCGCTTCATGCCCACTAGCCCCAGGAAAAAAGCTTGGCACTTTTATCAGACTCTGCTTCCTACAGATACTAAGTTACCCCAAGTTACTCCACATCGACAGATCTCTGGGAAAGTGACATGTCCCAAAACATTTTAAGAGAATGAATCGAACAAAGATGCTCACAATAATGTTAAATAGTTCTTATGTAGAGCTTTTTTTTTTTTTTAAGTGGCTAAATCAAACCATTTGGATATTAAAATTGAAATAAATTAACAGCAGAGAAGAAATGGTTGGAAATCTGTGAGGAGGATCCATGCTGAGAGACGGACAGGACATGAAGATGTTCTGATCTAATTGAAATCTCTCACTAAATCATTCACACTTCTTTGATCTTTATTTTATTGTGCAGAATTACATTGGATGCCTCAAAGATGATTTGATAATGATCAACAAAACATCTTTTAATAACCTTAACTGGGGAGATTTTGCATGTCACACTTTCTACGCTGTGGTTCTTTTGTAATCGTTAATGGGCCTAATTACGGAGTAGGCGTAGAGAGAGATGGAGAGAAGGCGAGGTGGAGAGAGACGTGGGTTTAACATCGGGTAATAAACCGTCGTATTATGTTTTAGGCCTGCACTGACGAAATTAAGATGGTCATTGTGGGCTTTGCCTGTCTCATGCAGACAGGAAGAGTTGCTGTTCAGCCTTTTTTCCTTTTCTCCTTCCAACTGCCCCTCCACACAACAGTTAAAGCATATTAACAGACCGCGGTGACGTGAAACTCAGTCTCACAATAAACATGACATTAACTTAAGGGACTTGACTTCATCTGGATGTGATGGGGGGTGCCTTCAAATCCACAAGGAACACAAAACACTTTCCACATCTGTACATGGTCTGCACATCAGTCGCCTAAAAGAAACAACAAGCCCTTACAAAACAAGCAAAAACAAACTATACGTTATACTCTATAAAGAATTGTTTTAAGGGTTCAAAACACTTTTTATATGCTTGAGAGTAAGGATGTCGGAGATTGGAGCGACGGGCTGGACCTTTAACCCAGCTGCTGTGACCGAAGCAGTAAAGACGTGATGGAAAAATTTATTTTGATCGAGGCATGTCACCAGCATCATCTCAACCTTTGAATAAAATGTTAAATGTTTCATTAAACCCTTCAGATTCTGCTGGCAGGCTTTTTCTTTGTGCATGTTTGTGTCTTTTAAAGCTTTTTCCTAAATTCTGCTTTTCTTTCGTTTATTTTCCATGCTTCTTGCCATGTCTAGAGTGGGAATCTTGCTGTGTGGCCGTGACCCAGCATTCAATGCATTCCCATATTTTAAACTTGAAATTGTTCATTAAAACTTAAGTTATAATCTCAACATATGTAGTTTGGATTAACAGAGGTGCTTCTGCTCACTCTGCTGGTCATCCAACCTTCACCCGACCACACACTCGGCTCCAACGCAGGGGACTCCAGCTTCCTGCCCGAAAACGACAAACCAGTGAAAGATCCACTCAAACACCTGAGACACAGCTGCATGGCGAGTGCGGTGGAGTGTACTGGTCACAGAGGGTTAACGTTCAACCATTCGATTCTGGTTTGAGGCCTTCAGAGTAAATAAACCCACGTGCTCTTTATCCTGTCGGTGTGGGGCTGTAGCGGGACTTTGTGCTGTCTAACTCCACCGTTCACTGTGTGCAGCATCAAATATTAACACACTACTAATTGCTTTGATCTTCTATTTTATAAATATTGTTGAGCTCTGAATCAAATCAAGGCCTCTCGGCCCTTATGCCCCATAAAAACAGTTCATCTGTTAATCAGCGTGAAATGAAGTCTGACCACACTCGTGATGTATTGTAGTGGAGGAACAGCATCAAAATGACATGGACTTGACAAGGTTCATGGTTACCATATTGGGTACGGCCCTGCCAAATTTGTTTGGATCTCCACAGAAATAATATGTTTAATATGTGGCGCCGTTGCCTCATGAAGCGCAGTGAAGTGAGACCTAATCTGTCAAATGTCAGAGGAAGATCCCAAACTGATGTAAATATAAGCTGTGATTATCATGGATGCCGGGAGAAAAGCTCCAGGAATTTAATTTCTCCAGCAACTCTGACCAGAGACACCAGCTGATTTTAAATGCCTCAATCTCCATGCAAATGTGCAGTCCTGCCAATGCTGATTACCTGCCGCGAACAGAGTGACCTTCCTTTGTCATGTCATGACTCTGTTTGCTCCTTTAAGCTGCCTGTCAAACATCAGACCTTTTTTTCCTCCTGAAGCTCTGCTCTGATTGAGAAGCTGGAGCCTCTGAGAAGGTTTTATGCAAAACTAAACAGTCTTTGTGATGTGTCCGAGACAGAAATGATGAAATGATTGCATTTAAATGAAGTCTAGAGCCATGTTTCAAAGGACGAGACGAGGCAACTGTGCTTGAGTGTGTTGGTGCATATGTTGCAGCAGCACGTCTGAGTGGCCAGCAGGTGTAGCAGTGAGGTCTTCCCATGAAGAGGAAGGATGTAGGAAGAGAGTGGAGTGGAGTGGAGCAGCAGCCTGTGTGGGATTAAATGAACCGTCTCATCTATTCATCTTCCTCTCCAGAGGAATGCTGCATTTACCTCCACTATTTAACCTTTCAGAATCATCATACAGCTTTATTAATCGTTAAAGCATTAGCAATGCCTGCTCGTGTGCAGCATTAATCTGGCTAGCTTTGATTAATCACTATATTGGTTGACCATTTCCTACCTCTTAACATGACATGCAGGAAATTCCACAGTGGGCCCGTGAGTCTTCAGGTATCACAAGATTGGAGTCCTTAATCATTTATCATCATTCTCTTCAAAGCCATTCTTGATTCAGTGCTTCTTTCACTATCTGTTCAAATCTATGTGCAGAGAACATAATCTTTAAAGTATGATAGTGTTTATATACAGCATTTAGAATTATTAGATTTAAAAAAGCCAGATCTAAGTTTTGAGTGATTTAAAGCAAATACTGTTAGATGAATAAAATTATAAGCTTAGACTAAAAACAACTTCAGCAATACAGGCTGTTTTATAATAGGGATTTGTATAATTTGGTACATATTAAAAACTGGAAAATTTCCCTTGGAATTACTGGGATATTTAAACAAATCTGAGATATTATTGCAGGTTAATCTATAATTAAATGTTTTGAGAAAGTGTATGCACATACATGCAGATTACCTTGATAAAAATGCAAATTTATTGAATTTTCAATCCTGTGTTTCCTTTATCGTATATAATTACTAAAATCGTGCACATGATCCCACAAAGTTTGAATCCACACTATTTAAGCCCAGGAACCTGTAGTCTTAAACTGAACTATGAAACACAGAAATATGTTTGTTTAATAGCTTCTCAGCTCACTATCTGGCATGTATATTTCATATTCTAAAAATAAACCAGCTAACAATGTCATTGAATTTTTTTTAACCACTTTATAATATATAATACTATATATATATATATATATATATATATATATATATATATATATATATATATATATATAATATAATTTTATATATAGAGAGAGAAAAGAGCGTAACTGAGATCCAGTCAACAATATTCATCCAAGTGTTTAGATTGGTTGATTCTCCATGAGCCGAATAAAAGGCTGCCACTTTGAAAAATATGTGCAATTTATTCTTTGATGAGTGGGTTATCTTTCCCAGGAGAAAACAGTTTTTAACTTCTGAGGACCACAATCCAACTGGCAGTCGGAGATTGAATTTCCATTTCAGAGCTATGCATTTTTTGGCAATAACCAACAAGATTTATTTGATAGTTTAACTGAGTAAATTTCAACATTGACAGACATATTTCAGCATCCATTGAGAAGGAAAATCTGCAGATTTGGGATATACTATCACAGACTTCCTGCCAATAACTATAGAGTTTAATTCACCGTCAAGTGGAGTGGAAGAAGGCGCCCTCTTTGATCGCCACATCTAAAGCAAAGATAGGCTAGTCCTATAAGAATTCAGTTTCGGAGGGGTAGAATAGATTTGGTGTAGGAAATAAAATTAAATCAATTTAAAGCAGCACAATAGAAGATTTTTTTTCTTTTTATACTTTTGTTTGGTCAAAATCTCCTTTCTCTTCCATCATTAGTTTAAGTCTCTCAAGCTACGTTCACATCGCAAGAAAAAGTGGTCCAAATCTGACAGCCTCCCTACCCCCACCACACACACACACACACACAAACACACACACACACACACACACACACACACACACACTAGACGTGGGTCATTTTCAAATATGATCCTGAATTGAATACATATCTGGTGTTTTTCGATATGACTGCAGCCATGCGTCTTTGACGTCACCGTTATGAAATTAATGAGACAATCTTTCTTTTTTTTTTGTGGAGCTGGTCATGTCATAGTTCGCCACTCCTGGCTCTTATCCCTCATCCACACATCTCTGTACATGTCAAAGCCATCGCACCACACATTGCTTAAGTAAAAATGTTGCTGTCCTCTTTCTCAGGCTTCTTCTTCTTATAATTAGTTTGTTTGTCTGCTTGTGTATCGCGAAGAAATTCAAAAACAAATCATATATGCTCATTGCTGCTGCACCTTTTATTCATCGTCTAACTGGGCATTCAGCTCACCTTGAAGCTGTTCACAATGATGTCTGGCATAAGACACATTTGGAATACTAATGTGAACAACCACAAAAAAAATGAAATAAAATAAAAGTCGGATCTTGACCAAAAAAACAAAAACCAAGTCAGAATTGAACATTAGGACCTGTGGTGTGAACGCCTTCATCACAAAGACAACTAGGATTGAGGTCTAAAGTTAATTTGTCTTGTTTTTGCAGTTATCACCCAAGAATAAGTCATAAATTAATTTTATTGCGTTACTAGAGGAAGAATGCTCATCTATTCCTGAAAAAGATGAGCAACTGTATCACTAAACAACACTATGAATCACATGATTTTAAAGGGGAGAATGGACTACAATCTATTAAATACACTGAGATACATTAAAACACAGGTTCTGCCACACTTGCTTTTGTACTTCCATATTTTGTCAAGCTACATTATCATATACGGCATCTGAAATGTAGTTCAAGTCTATGGACTCGCCATATTCTTGTTAAAAACATTAACATTAAGGCTTCTTTAGCCTGTAGATGTACATCTTTGTTGACCAGATGTAAAGCTTCACAACTTATTTGATTCATTTTGCAAACCTTCCTTAGTAAATGGGTCACATCCAGGTTGTTCTTGCCCCAAACACGATAGCCTCCTTTTATTGTGAGCAATATTGGTTACATAGCCTAGTAAACTCAGAAACACTCAGAAGTATTTAGGCCTCATTTAAAGATTTCTGTATTTCAATTACAGATAAAATTTTTCATCCGTTTGGATTGCACAGATTTAACAAACAGGCTAATAAACATAATGTGATTCATATTTGTCAAATGTAAATGAAACGTTTTTGAGAATGAAAGTTATACCAAAAAACTCAAACTGTTTTGAATGCATAATTATAAATTTGTGTTCATCATTAAAACATCTAATTTATTTCAATCATTAAGAACCATTTCATGTATTGAATACATGGTATGTTGATTAGAATATTTGAAACAAATCCGATTTACTCAATGTAAAAAGATGGGAAACATATATACAATTGAAATGCATAAATCTTGAAATTAGGTGTAAATATTTCTGATTTTTTTTTTTGTTTTTTTTTTACTGACCCTGAAACCAACCCAACAGTCTCAGAAACCAACAATTTGTAGCAATCTCTGGCTAACTTTAACACCAAAAATATTGGCTTCCTAGTCCTTCAGCAACAGAAAATGTCACTATGGAAACCGTAATGTGTGTGCATGTTAAGGTTTCATAGTATGTTAAAAAAAACAAAAAACAAAAAAAACAGTTTCCAAATATGTGAATCAATTCCGAATCTTAAACATAAGAATGTACATTCTTCTGTGAAGCTTGGCTTATTTTCCTTAGCAGTTAATTTCTTCTCCAGGGTCTGTAATCTTCCTTCAGACTTTGAGGGCTGCAGCTCCTGCTCGCAGTATTGTGTTAGTGTTGTTCACAGCAGCAACCAAGCAAGCACAGGGAGAGTTAAAGTAGCACATTCAAAACCTATTAAAATCAGAGCTCTGCTGCTTTTGTCACTTTGATGTCTGCAGGGAAAAAATGCTTTTTCATAAATCACTTTCAAACTGCGCTGTCTGCCACTGAAGACATTACAAAGAAGATATGCTGCAGAACTTAAAAAAAAAAGAAGAAGAAAAAATACTGTGTTTAGGCAGCTCTGAGAGAATTAATGCGTATTGTGATTTATTTCTCTTCTTAGTCTGGCTTGGGGGGAGTTTTGTAGACCTGCCTACATGGCTAGCAGTATTTCATGTCACCATTTGGTCTTAACCAGACATCCTCTAAAACAAACGGGACGATAAAAGGCCATGAATTTTGTTCACCTTCATTTGTCTCTGGCTGATTCTAATAAAGGTTGACACACTATTTCAGCCGCTTCCTTGGAATTGAGCAGGAGGGCAAAAGAGGTCCCAGCCGGTTCAAACTGGGCATAGATTTTGTAATGAAAGCGCCTGACAGTTGGCCTTTGTAGGAGGACTTCTGTCCCCCCAAGGACACACTTCAACCAAAACACTGTCCTCCATGTGTTATTTATGATGGGCTATATGTGGCTCGTGTGATTATGTTTATCCAAAAAAAAAAGAAAAAAAATCACATGGAAGTCAATTTAGTGGGGTGGATTGTAAGGTTGACCTGGACACACCTGAAGGTGTGTGTTGACCCACAATGATGTTGCGTTATAAGAAAAGGACACAAACGTCCTGTGAGGCAAGATTAAAGCAGTGTGAAGGATTTCTCATACTCTGTGAACATTTCACTTTAAATGCAGTCAGAAAAGTTAGTTTTTGTATTGAGCTGTCACGATTAAGGCCAGTTTTCTCATCTATATTATGTCCTCTGTAAGTCTTACAAAAGACTCGTCCCCTTTAAAGGAAAAAGTCCCAGAAGGTGCTCGTGACTATATGTCATTATTTTGGCATGTTAAGACGAGTTGTCTTTAAAGTTAGAGTTCAACCTGGTGTTTTGCTGTTTAGCTGGTTTTTTTGTTGTTTTTTTTTGTTGAGTTTCAACAAGCTTTCAGCCGTTGCTGCTATTGCCGCTGTCATTGGTTTTATCAAATACATTAAATAGATAATCCATCTATTAGTTTTCTGTAGCTCATTGGTATCAAGGTCATTTTTAATTAACTGTATGACAAAAAAAAGTATGTTGGCTTGCCACTATTGTTTCATGATTACAGAAGATAATTGGTTCATCTGCATAATTCTTATAAATATGCATCTTCATTCACAAACTACTTCTCTCAAACAGCTGATTGAAATAAATGGAAATGTGAGATTCCTGCATTATTATTATTATTTTTTTTTACTATTTAATAGTTATCTGGCAGCATTTTATGTTTTACATTTCATGTATTTTATGTTGTCTATTTTACTGTGAAGTCCTTTGTTTGAGGAAAGCAGCATATAAATTAACATTACTGGCTTGCAAAACAATTTATGTATGTTTCTATGAGGAAAAAGAAAACAAGTATGATATTGGGATATGCATGAAGAGGGCTGAGTGAGTTTGTACGTTAACCCTTTACAGACCAAACAAACACCTGCTGAGAAGTGAGCCTCCAGCGACCCACTTAGCTCCTGTTATCCACTTGAATGAAAGGTTTTGGTTGGATGGAGGTTCAACTGGTTGCAGTCTGCAGCTCTGCCTCTGGATGTCACTGAAGTTTAAACATTGCTTATTTAAAAAAAGGAAAAGAAGAAAAGAAACATAACCATGATTTATATGGACATAAAACTGCCCTGCTTCAGTTGGTTCAGGACACATAAAAAGAGAAGTACATCTCACAATATGCACTCTTCTGGCACAAATTCAATATTAAGATTTTTTTTAAATTCATACATCTGGGTAAAAGGTTTAAAGCCATGCTTTCTACAAACAAGCTTCACCTATTAATTAGCTGTAATTATATGAAAGTGTTCTTAAAGAAAGCGGGTAAAGAAGTTACTGGACTCCAATTTTCTCCACGAAAGGTTGGAAATGGTCACTCCTGTGACTGATCATGCTCCTGGACGCTCCGTAGTGATACAGGTACCACCGGGGTGAGGGCAAAAAAAATACAGATTAATAAATAATCTATTGAAGGGCAGGAGAAAAATGTAGTTACCAGCAGCCTCCAGTGGCTCCTGCATTGCCTTGTGCAACTCTTGAGCTGGGTCCTGACACTTCCCCTTATTGATATCAGTGTGATTTATTGAGCTCTGCTCCCCTGGCCATCCCCGGGCCCAGGAATATGATTTATCCCTGTCTGTTGCTGCAGGCTGTCAACTGCTGGGAAGATAAGGGAGGCGGCTCAGGCCCACTTCTTTCTGCGAGTGAGTATTTTCTTCCTCGACTTCAGAGATGCACCTTTTTGAAGGGTGATTTTCAGTTTAACGAACAAGTCCATCCGCTGCCCGCCATCCTCCTGAAGAAATCTTGGTTTCACGGATACTGCTGTGAGATAAATGGTCTGAAAATGTTCTTTTCCTGTGCCACTGTTCTTATTTGATTAAGGTCTGTGGCGTTTTCTGCTCCCCAGTCAGGCGGAGGAATCGTGCTTTAATTGCCTGAAGACGCTTGCATCCCTTAGGGCGGAGGCAGTTTGTCTTTCCGTGTGTTTATGCTTCACTGGATTCAGGTTTTCAATGATTTTCAGCCCCTCAGATAAATTGAGCCATGTGTCTTTCATGACTGCCTCCTAATTACCTGTTTCAGTCCAGATTTCTCTTTTATCATGAAGTATAAATGAGATTTACATCTTAAAATTCCTTCCATCATTCACACCTCCAGGAGCTTGGCTTTAAAAAAGGAAATACAATTTTCTCCATTTTCATTTAGTCTTTCTGTCCTGTGTTTTTTGTAACTTTTGTGTTAAACTTAATCACACTTAAGAGATCTCCCCTGGGAAACTCGTGTCCCGTCTAATTTTTTTTATTGAGTCAAAGGGGTTTCTTCTTAGACGAGTTTTAATTTGGATTCAGAGGTAACATGAGATAAATCCTCTTAGGTGCCCTGTGTCTCTGGCCTTTGCCATCTCTGACCCCATTAAGGGACGCTGTATTGATTGAAAATAAGCTCCATAATTAATGGAGGGTCACAGCAGATTTCAGTCCAGGCTCAGACTAAGAGTGGGGGTGTTGCTCCTGCTGCCAGCTGGACTTCCTATGCTATGAAATTTATATGAGGCTTATGGATTGAAAATCCCATTTATTCGACTTTGATTTCTCACCATTATGCCACGAAGAAGCAATTCTTTAAGCAAAGCTTACAGCTGAGGCTAAATATTTAATGTCTAATGCGAGTAATGTAATGTAATGTAGTGCTGCAGGTATCTCCAAAGCTCAGGACATGTTTGAGACTGTTGGAAAATGTTCCTGCTGCTTTTTGGAGTCATTCCTAACGGTGTCACTCGGCTGTGTTGGCTTTTATTTTTCATGAGAACAAACAAAGAGTGCTGTTTGATGTGACTGAAGAAGCTGTAAGCTGCTCATACAAGGCTGCTGAATGTGCCTTTAAGAGGGTGTTTTGTTGTTTTTTTTTTTTTTTTTTTTGAATACGCAGGGCCAGCATTCTGGCCAAACTGTAGAAGATCCTGAGATGGGCTGCATCCGCTTACGCACATTATCTGCGAGAGCACGCTGCTTCTTGGCTTTCCTGCACAAAAGCCAGTACACGGGGTCGGCGAGAGTGGGAATGAGGGAGGTGAATGCTTGCAGGCTCGGATGAAACAGCAGCTCAGCTGTGTAGACGGGAGCGTTTTGCGTGCGTGCTTGTCCCTGGTGACTTGTGACTCGTGCATTTGCCTACTCTGTGTCCTGTCCTCTGAGATTTCAAACACTGATTGCCTCTTCTAGAAGCAGACAGCAACGTCTCTCTCTATTTTCTGCTCTGGCAACTACTAAACTGCGAACGCCTCCTGTTGGGTTCCATATGATTTTTGTGAACGACTTTATTGGGCTGGATGGGAAGTCTTTTATATGTCATCTGTTTCACTATTTAGAGGCGATGTGGAGTTGCAGCGGGTATTTACTGAGTCACAGAGGTCCAGTTGGCATGATGTCAGCATTTCTCTTGTCCTAAAGGCCAACCAAAGCAGTCAGAATAACATGTTTGCTCCTCATAATTTATGATGAGGAGAAACGGTGTGGATGCTTGTGTAGATTTTCCCTGCATGGCCTCGTCTGTATCCCTGGAGATAAGCCTCCATGCTAATACATCTGACCTGTTGGTATCTTAAAATCTTTTCTAGGGTTGTCTACATCTCATCATATGAAAGCACATGATCCATACCAACCAGGAGTTTTCAAAGACACTGTGGGGCTTGTGTACAGAGGCTTGCTAAAACCATCATTACCGGACTGTTGACACTTTGATTCCCATTGGAAGAGAAATGTATTTAATTCTTTTATTGAACTGTAATAATGTTAAAAATAGTCCCACTCTACTTATTAATCCACTTTTGATTGATTTGGATTCAGTGTTTTCCTTGCTCAGTGACTTACCTTGAGCCAGCTGTTTTAGCTTAGTTTAGTTGATACTAGCCTATGATATCCATCCATCCATCCATCCATCCATCCATCCATCCATCCATCCATCCATCCATCCATCCATCCATCCATCC
>JAOWBL010008130.1:0-42855 GCA_028564865.1 Zenarchopterus dispar
TATATATATATATATATATATATATATATATATATATATATATATATATATATATATATATATATATATATTTAACATTATAAAAAATAAGTTATTGCGCATCCATAAAAGTGCATTGAATCTGAAAAATATCTCTCTTTTTGCGCTTTCTGATTCTTCTTCGAGTTTCCTGCAGGATGGATTCCCATCGATGTGAGATGGTGGCAAGCTCCTGCCTGTTGGCTCCACCCTCCATGACACTTGCAGGAGGGGCAAGGACTGAGGAAGTAGAGGAGGAGAGGGGGAGCAGGAAAGAGAACATGATAGCAATGTCTTGCTATGCAATAACCATGGGGACATCATCTGAGAAACCGCTTATCATGGGGGCATCTTCATCGTCGTCACCTGGCAAGGAAGAGAAGAGCCATTAAGGAACCACCAAAGCCCATCTTACATGAAAATCATCTGTTTAAACAAGTCTGTCTAAAACACAGCGCTCTTCTCAGTTTTTTTCTTTTTCTTTTTGTTCAGGCCTACAAACACAATCCAAAACAGCAGGAATACAATTTGGCAGTTAGGCAATGAAAGAAAAATGGGGATTTTGGATAATTGTGACAATGATTTGGTACAAAAGCAGAATTAATGAGTGCTTGAGAATCAAAGATGGACAGAGAATACTCATTTTGTCAACAAATATGTGATAAAAGTCCTTTAAATGTTTAAAACAATATTCCTCAAAAAAGACTGAAATGGATTTTATATTTTTATATTCACTAAGAACACTTAAAACTTTACTGTGAAAAAAAAACAAAAAATATGTAAACCTTATCCATAGGAGATATCTTTTGGATTCTGGGATTCACCATTACCATAGAAACATGGATTGTACTAACTGAGGAGTACCACAAGGCTCTGTATAAGGACCTCTGTTTTTTTTTTTTTTAAATTTTACATGCTCCTATGCAGTATTGTCTTGTGTTACTAAATAAAAATATCAGCTTATATGCATATGAAACTGATTTAAGTTCAGAATCAGTATTGCAGATTTTATTTGAAAGAATGGGCACCGTGTCCTCCACACCAAAGAAGAAAAGGATCATCTGGACTGCTATCAGGAACCAGTCCAGTGTCTAGACTCTGTGATGGTCTGGGGCTGTATCAGTGTCCAAAGCTCATTTTCACTCCTGTGACGGCAACATTAACGCAGAAAAGTACTCTAAGATTTTAGATCAACATCTGTTGCCTTCAAGACCACAGCTGTTCCAGGGACATCCACGAGGTTTTCAACAAGAAGATGTAGAACTACATTCTGGAGACAGAATGCAGTTTTGGAGGATGAAGAGGGCTGGTCAGATTGGCCAAGACTGACAACCTCAAACTTTTGCACACCTAAAATGTATTTTGAGAAAGAATGGGGCAAAACAACCCCTACAACTCTTCATCAATGGTATCTTCAATGCCAGAATGCCTTTTAAGTTTTACAAGAACAAATGACAGCATTAGAAAATCATAAAGGTTTCCTGTCCCAATCCAAATTTGGAATGTGTTGCAGGCCTGAAATCCAAAATGGATGTATAATAACAAACGAAAGGAAGTTGAGGAGAACAAATATGAATGAAATATTTTGGGTTAATGCAAAGAATTACATGTCCATGTAAAACTCTGTTGTCATTGTTTTTTCTTAACTACCTTCTCCTTACTGGCCTAATCATTCTGCAGGAGTGTGCATTCATTACCCAGTTCATCGCCAGAGGAGAAGATGGCAGAACCCAGGCGGGAGTTGTAGTGGGAGTTGGCAAACGCAGTGAAGTTGTTCTGCAGTCGGCGGTGTCGCAGGTAAAGTACCACCAAACCACCACACACTCCCAGCAGCAGCATGAACAGGACCGGGACCACCACTGCCGCCATGTCTTTTGAATGAGCCTCACTGCGAGAGGCATCACTGGTTCCTGAACAGGACGAAGAGTAACAATTACAGCGGGAACAACACACCTGGTTCAGACTGAGAAGAACACACCAGCAGGTGTGTATCAGCGTCAACACGGGTTACCATAGGTCAGACACATGAAACATTCACAGTGCTGGAGGAAAAAGCTAAGTTAACCTGCATTACTCCAATAATAGCTCATTTAACTCAAAGTTTACACACTTGAAACGAGTTAGTGAAAGTGTAGTTTAGAGCTACTTTTGTTAATAAAAGACAAACATTCTTAATTTTAATGGTCATAAGAATACACTGCTGATGTGAAGCATTTGAAGACATATTATCAAGAGTAGCTGATCTGGAGAAAGGCTGGTAAAAGACACAAAGTCATCTCAAAAACATTGCTGTGGCCTTGAAGTTCACCAAAGACCTACTTTATAATCCACAACACTGTCAGGAAAATGTTTTGTGGACTGAAGAAACAAAAAGGTAAAATGTTCAGGAAGAATGCTCATCAAAACCTCATCTCCATGATGAAGCAGGGTGTTGATAGTATAATGATTTGTCCATAGTTTGCTGCCTCAAGGCCTGGACAATTTGACATCATGGAGGGGGAAATGAATTCCCAGGTTCACCAAAACTTTCTGCAGGATCATGTCAGGGTGTCTGACCACCAGCTGAAGCTCAGTAGAAGTTTTGATGATGCAAGAGCCTTTCTGAAAATCATAGATTTGTACTTTCTAAGTGTCTGATACTCATAAACGTCCCAGTGGTGAAGAATGGTAAGGGGACCATCACGATTCAACTTTGTGTTGCTGCAGTGGTGCCTGTGCGATTGGCCATGATGTGACAGGACAATAATTCTAAACATGGAAGTAATTCCACAACAAAATGGATTCAGAAAAACAAAATCCACCTTCTGGAGAGGTCTGGACAGAATCCAGACTTTAACTCCATGAAGATGTCGTGGAATCATCTTTAGAGAGACATTCACACCAGACATCCTACAAATGTGTCTAAGCAGATCTGGAAAGAGGAATGATCCAGAACTCCTCCTGAACTTTGAGCAGTTCTGAGTCAAAGTTCCTGGAAGATCTAGTTGAAGTCACTGCTACTGAAGAAGCTTCAATCAGCTGGTAAGCTCATGATTCACTTACTTTTTGCTCCAGAACTGCAAAATTTTAATGGATATGTTCAATGAAGACCCAAAAATTATAATACTCTGTGCATCACCATCTTGAGAAAAGTGTTTGTTATTGTCACTCAAATTAAGATAATTTTATTTTAAATGAATGTCAAACATCAGTTAATTCCAAGGGATTTGAATACTCTCCCTACAACAGATGCTCCTGAAGTATGTGAGGGGAAATTCACATGTTCAACCCACTGACTGATTCTGGCTGCAGTTGCTGCTGTTGTCCAGTAGTGTCTGAAGGAGAAGGTACCTGTCAACTGGTTGTAGAACAGCAGAGCAGGTTCTCCACACAGCTGACCATTGAGGAGGCAGCGGGCCTGCACAGACAGTGTGTATGTGTGTCCGGGCTGCAGGGTGCTGATGCGGAAGTAGGTCTCGGTGGTGTTTCCCAGGTAGGATGTTTGGTTGGTAGCATTGTCAAACACGTGGACCTCATAGCCCTGAAAACAGCACAGCAACCGTTGGTGGAGAACCAAGAAAGAAATGGCATGATACTAAAGGAGAGGAACCTCTCATTTACAGTAGATAAGTCAAGGTCTGTCAAAGATGTTGATCTAGACAAACTTTAGCGGAGATTTGAGTTAACAGAAGTAACAGAAGTAAGAACCCCTTAGCAGCATCTTACCCTGCTCTCGTTGAAGCCCTTCTCTCGTACAGCCAGGCTCTTCCAGAAAAGGAACAGGTGGTCGTTCTCAGTTATAACCTTCAAAGCTTCTGGAGCTGGAAGAGGAACTGCAACAGATTGTGGAATAAAAATACTTTTTCTTTATCAATTTTGATGTCTGAACTAATTGTCCTTTTAAGATTTCAGCTTTATTCATTAAACTGTCAGTCCAAACATAATGGCTTCTGGAGAGATGTTCAGATTTAAAACCAAAAGTGTTATGACCCTAGAAAAGTGTGTAGAGAAAGGGATCAAGCACAGATTCCTCACGCACACCGGTGTTAGTATTCCTGCTGTCTCCAGGAAACTTTCATTTTCAAATGTCAGCTGAATGAGAACATCTTACACTCCATGTTATTGTTGTAAAATTTAGCAATGTTAGCTGCTGCTTCATATTCCTCTAATACAACTTTGTTGCTATGACGATTGTCATCTGTTAAAACCTGCCATCTTCTTTCCTCATCTCTGAATCCTCGATAACCATGTTACCCAAACAACAACAATGGTGTCATCTGCTAACAAAAACAACCAGGCTGCCGTGACGTTAGGCATGCAGCCATGATGAAGTCCTGACAGCAGGTGGGTGATGTCACAGGTCAGTTTAAAAGGTGCTACCCATCAACAACAAACTTCACTGTTTTCAGTCTGAAAAATAACATCACTTTCCATCTGACCGACGCCGTGTGTGTTTTTTAATAGCTGTACAACAATTAAACTGTGGTGGATGATAAAGGTACCTAAGACCTATTACAAATATGTATTTTTTTCTTTTTAATCTCCAAAAACAGTCACAGAAGATCACAGATCGCTTAGTTCCTTAGAATATGCACCACTTGCTTTTACTGTCCACATTTTTGAGTTTACGCCGTCATTTATGCATTTCTGATTCGAGTGGTTTTGCCGATGGCAGCATGGCGAGGGGACACACACCTGTGCTCAGGGTGAAGCTGGCCTCTTTGCTCATGTTGCGTAGACGGACAGAGACGCTGTATCTCCCTCCAGGCTCCAGACCTTTTAGCAGGTACTCCACTGTATTGTTCTGAGTGCTCAGCTTGTAGTCACTCTCCACCTTCCGGACTACATCCCTCACGTGGATCACGTATGTCTGTGGAGACAGGAAGACGTAGGTTGACGCTGGGTGAAGGCCACAGTCTGTAAAATGTCATATAAAGTTCCCGCCGAGACAACGTGGTACCAGAGGCACATCTGGGGTGTCATAGGGCGGCTGCCACTTCAGCATGGCCTGGGTCTTGTCCACCCGCACGCGATGGAGATTCCTGGGTGGAAGCCTCTCGTTGGGAATCATCTTCACAACGGCGTATTCAGAGGGAGGACCCATGAAGGGGAAGACAGCCCGAACCTGAAGATGGGTCACATGAATCATGACGGCATCAATCACATCAGGAAAACCTGACTTCAGAGCACCAAAGAACCCCTGAAGTGAAGAGGTCGTGCAGAGAACGTCACTCTCACGTAACCTTCACACTGTTACATGAAGAAAACACCGGCCTTTCAGCAAGTTTAGCCAAGGAAGCAAATCTGACTGATGCACAGCTTTGAAAGAACCAGACAAGCTTAGAGGAAGTTACTTTACTTTCAGTCTTCTGAGAACAGCAGGACCTTTTTACAGGCTGAAATGGGTGTAGCTGGGAGTGGGTTTGAGCTGGGAGGGAGTGAGTGGGGCAGCAGTTTAGACTCGGGAGCATTCAAGGAATTTTTTTTTTCTTTTTTCTAGCACATCAGGCTGCTGAGATATAAAATGCAAAGCAGTTTCTTACAGCACCACCTACAGGCAAACCAACTTGGATCACTACTTAAACTGGTCATGTGACTAAACAAGTGGAGCAAATTTGGTGTCTTTATAATTGACATTCTTTGTTGCTCACTGTCTTTTACCAGATGATATTAATAATAATAATGATGATCATGATAATACTGTGAACATCATTCATCCTGGACCACGTAGTGACCTTTCTCAGGTCTATTTGAGCATTTGCATGTTTATTATGAAGAGACTCGGTTTTACTGTCGGCTTTCAGTTCAGTTCTGCCAGTCCGGTTTCATGCATCAGTGCATTTGCTATAAACAAACTAAAACTTGCTTTTAAACTTATATCTATCAAAGAAAAGCTTTTCCATTTATATTTTCCTAACACAGAGTTTATAACAGAGACATGTGACACTGTCGTTCTGGAGCAGACCAGAAGGGTTCTTGGCTCCTTGTTTTGGTAAATTTGAGACTAAATTATGTTTTTAGGAAAATAAAATGAAACCAGGCCGAGATTTAAAGTTTCTTCATCCAAACATACGTTAGAGACTTTCTGCGTCAGAATAAAAATGAGAAAACACCATACAGGACTGGAAGATGACGGGGGTTTCACTCCTCCGACCTCACACTTGATAAATCTGAATATTACGGCACAAAGCTAAGTTCTAAAAGCTTCAGTTATACAGAAATAAAAGTTCCGGTGAAGAATCAGCAGAAGTGAAAACAAAAACCACCCAGTGGGGATCCAGCAGCATCTACTCACCAAGAAGAGATACTGCTCATCGCTGTCCACAGTCACCGTCAGGTTGAGAGAGGTGCTATGAACCTGACGAGGGCTGCGGAGAAGATCCAGGAAGGACGTGGCAAAAAACACGCCATACACCTGCACAAAGAGCAAAAATATAAGAGAAAAACTGCAGTTTAAACATTCTCCTTTGTGAAACAGGTCAGTGAAGGCTTCATCTCTCTGGAGACTATGGTCCAGCATTCTCCATCTGGGACAATACAGTTTTAAAAGAGAGAGATGAAACTCTCTGAGACGCTGCAGATGTTTCAGCTGGTTCTGTCTACTTCTATGTTTGAGGGCAAGGAGATGCTGGCTCCTCCCAGTTCCTCAACTGATCAACATCACGGATGCAGATGTCATATGTACATATCTACAGCTGGTTCTGTTTGGATGTTTGATTCTGTCCCCTCATGACCTGAACGCCACATCCAGTCTCACGTACATCTCAGATCAGTTCATTGGTGCAAATGAGTCCAACGCCGGCAGGCGACCTTCTACGTAAGTTTAAACATCTGTGAGGGACACTAAAAAGTAATGCGGAACCAGCAACGTCTAAAGACAAGTTTACTGAACCATTCCCCAAGATGGTAAGACATGTTCCGATGAAACGAGTAGGAATGTGGATTCCCAGGAATTGATGGGAAATTTGGTATAAATTCTCAAACCTACAAACATGAAAATAATTTTTTTTTTTTTATCATAAGCAGACATGGAACTAAAATTAAAATCCCTCTTTTTTGTTTTATTTGGCATTAGAAAAAAAAAAAGAGTAAAATCAAACCTAAAACAGACTCACTGTGATACGTCTTTTAAAAAATGTTAAGTTAAATTAAAATGTTTTTTATATATTGGCAGCGATGAAGCTGTTAGTACGACTTTGTTAAAGAATTAAAATCATCAAAAAATACAATATTAAAAACACATGATGAACGATTTATAGTTAGATCTGCAGATCAAACATATTTACTTTAATATCATTAAAACTACATCTTAACTGGATGTTGTCTTTGAGGTAAAGTAACTTCAACAGTCCTGCTGCTCTGCTGGATGTTAAAAATGACCACTAAAGTTTTTACCAATGACGTTCTTCCAGTGGTCGACTTGAGGAAAGATCACCTTGTTTACATAATCCAATTAAAAAAGACCTAATATTACATTAGTCTGACTGAAATCACAGCTTTAAAAGTAAATGAAAACATCTTAATCTGACTGAAATCACACTGTACGGAATTTGTGACAATCAGACTACCACAAACAGACAATCCTGAATTTATAACAGTTGGACTAACACGTCCAGATAATCCTGAATTTATAACAGTTGGACTACCACAAACAGACAATCCTGAATTTATAACAGTTGGACTACCACAAACAGACAATCCTGAATTTATGACAGTTGGACTAACACATCTAGATTACACATCTGAAGTCCAGTTTATCCCTGGACTGATATCGGTCTGCATGCTCCTAAATTCCCGCCATGGAAAAACATGAAGAAGGTAAAGGAGACCGATACAAACAGTTAATCTTAAGATCAACCATCTAGAGCCGTGTCTAGATGGTTGCTTATGTTCAGACGTGACAAACACAACGATGGGGGTCCAACCTGTCCTGGGGGTCCGGTGACAGTCCAGCTGCACTCCACAGCTGTCTGGTTGAGAGCCTTGGCTTTGAGGAGGGGCCGGTCTGGCTGTGTGCCGCTGGTCTGGTGGTGGGACAGGTTGGTGGGACTGTCTCCGATGCTGGTATGGGCCCAGACAGCCGCCTCGTACAAAGTCCCTGCTGTCAGGTTTGTAGCTGCACGAATCACAGCAGACTCTCAGTTTTACATGAAAATGTGTGGAAGACTTCAATAGAAGTAAAAAGCTGGAAATAGACAGGAGCCAAACCTTTGAGGACCCCCCCTGAGACGGTGTAGTTCTTGCTCTCCTTGACGTGGGAGTCAAACTGCCAGGACAGGATCACAATGAAATGCTTGACCTGGAAGAGAAAACCTCGTTAGTTCAGACATGACACGTCCATATTCAATCACAGATGTCTGAAGCGTTTCAGGCAGCTCTTACGCCATATGAGGAGTTTAAGACGAAGGACAGGCTCATGGAGTCATCTGTGATGTCGTCAGCATTCACTGAGGGGGGAGGCAGTGCTGCAGCAGAGGAAGCACGGGTCAAAACTCTTCAGTGTCACTCAGTTTCATCTAGAATCCTCCTCTTTAGTTTGCAGAAATGTTGCTTTAATACCAGTTTAAGAAGTTTTAAACAAAAACCCAAGTCCCAAGAATATGTAAAATATAAATAAAATTTGTTCCTGTAAATATCTGGAACTGAGGAGACCAGCTGATGACGTTCTAAGAGAGGAATGTTGTCTCATCCTGGTCTGGTGTCAGATTGGTTCTGCTCAACAGTCCTGGATCATCATACTTTCCTTCATGAAGAAGTTCTGGACTGCAGGTAGACCATCTCGTACCTGGACTCCTCTACTATGATGCCATGTTGTGATGGATGCAGGTGGAGGTTTTTGTCTTTGTACCTTTTGGGGGATTTTCTGCTGAGTTTGTTTCTTTTTAAATGTCAGTTTTTAAAACATTCTTCTAGACTGGTTTAGATGCTGGCATGTTCATGGAGTCCTGCTGCTAATTTTACTATATTTTGACATTTGTTATGAAGAGTTGCCATGATAATGGAAAGTCATTTACGCATTGGAGCAGCTGATGAAGGATTTTGAAAATAAGTTCACAACCTGAATAACTCCAACTGGAGACAAGTTGAAGAGGAGAGGTCAAGGATGAAGCAGGAGGACAGAGAGCAAGAAGGACTAAGTTTCAACCATTCCTTTACCCTGATCATCATGAGGTCTACTAGATACCAGAGAAATATACTGGACAAACTCATAGTGCTGATCAGGAGACACCAGGGTGGTGCTTTTGGAGATGTGGCTGCAGGAGAACTTTCCAGCACTTGAGTTCTAGACTTTGAGAAGACTGTCAGAAGTACCTGCAGTGTTTCTCAGTAACAGATAGTTTAATTCTGGACATGCTGATGTGAAGGAGCATCTCTACATCCCAGATGTCAATATCCAACCAGTCCATGTGGATGGTGGTTCTTGCTGAGTCTGGTTCTGTCAGAGGTCTCTTCATGGTAAAGAAGACTTTCCTTTCCTCCAGTCAAGATCACGAGCATCCAAACCTTAATGTCTTCCTTGTCCCTGGCGCACAGAGATTCCTCTAGGTTATCTGAATCCATCATTGAAGCTTTGTACTTAAAGATATTCCAAGTCTGCCCAATTTTAAGCAGAAAAAGATTGAGACTCTGCTTCTCTTAGATGCTCCTCTTTACATCCAGATATGTCGGTAAGCTGCTGATAAGTGACATTATTCATTGTAGATGTTCCTCCAGGACTTCCTCTTCAGTACCACTTACTTTTCCAACCTTTTATTGTTCATCTCAGACATTTTGCTTCAATCAAATTCAAAACGAGGTCGTATTCTTCATGAAATAGTAAAAGGCCTCACTTTCTGCATCTGATCAGGGCTTATGAGACTCACTGGATTCTGTTTTTATTCTATATTTCAGACAGAACTGAGGTTGTAAATGTAGCAGCTGCTCACATCTCATCTGAACATCTGAATGTTTGGAGATGAGTGAAAGCATATGGTTGGTGGTTTTCACATAGAAATGGTCAGTGGTTGGTACTTGAGGGGCTTTTCTTGATTGTGGGTAGGTTTTAAAGTCTTGGGTGTGGGAAAGTTGTGACTGGAGGTTTTAGCAGATTAAAAATAAATTTCTGTTTCTGGCTCCTGGATCCTGGCTCTGGAGTTTGAGCTTGTAAACTTCCAATAAACATTTCAACTCAATTATGTTCCCCAAGAACAGTAGGAGTGGTACAGACTTCACCTTTTAAATCTCCCTTTAAAATCATGCATGAGTGCAAGTTATTACATCATCACATCAGGGAGAGCAGATTTTTGTTTGCACAATGAAAATGTAAACCAAATGATATTTGGACCAGAAGCAACTTTTACTCCCAAACCCAGTCCACAACCGTGATCAATGTGTTATGAACACCACTAGAGGGCAGTGTAGCCCAGCCTTTTAAACCTGAGGAGCCAGGTCTGCTGCAGACTGTGGTGGTGGAACTCCATCCCCGGTACCACACACTAACCACTCCAGACTGGAGCTCCTGTCTCTCAAGTCTGCATCCAGATTCGCACGTGACACCAGGATGGAGAAGCCTACCTTTCTCAGGTGTGATTGATTTGATCTCGGACCAGTTCCCAACTCCTCGGCTGGTCACTGCAGCCACCTGGGAACCATCAGTGATTTTAGAGATCATATTTGAGCTGCTTTTTGCTATTACGTGCTTGATTTTCACCCCAGCGAGGCATGTCCCACCCTGAAGCAGTACAGAGCATCTGGCTGCAGCTCCTTCACGTCGGTGCTGGTTTCAGTGGACCTCTGTGACGTCCAGTCAACACCTCCACGTTCGCTGTACTCAACCTGTCAACAAACACAAACAGTTAAATTTCAAATCCAGTCAGGAGCAGACTTTGACACCTGAATACTTCTCAATAACAATCCTGCACTTATCACTTATCACACTTATGCAGCATCTTTATCATCATGCTGAGACTCAAGAAAGTATTTACAGTACAATTATTTCTCCAGTAGCAGTAGCTTTCCTTCTACATTCATCCACCACCCTGCATCTCCACATATATAAGACCATAGATGATGTTGTTCCTTCTCAGCATTGTGTTAACACTCCTCGATGCTCCAGAGCAGCAAACTGCCAGAACATCTGCTTTTCTACTGATGATCAACAATGATGATCAGTTCATCAATAATGATTATCAGGAACTGGCTAAAAGCCTCTTAAATATTATGGAAGCATTAAGGAGAGTTAATTTTCCTACTTTGTCTTAATTTTTCTTAAATAAGGACATGTTTCAAATAGTTAAATATTGTTCATGTGAGGTTTATTTGACTAAAACTCAATATGATTATTTATGTATTTTATTATTAAAGTCTGAAAACCTTAAAGGGTTCATTTAACCTTGCAAACATTCATAAATTGTTCTGCGTTGGTCATAGAAAACAATTCAGATGTGATGCTGATATTGAACACAGTGACTGCTGCATCATCCTGTTGTACAAAAATCAACACATTTTCTTCCTTTGCCAATAAAATACTGATTTCTGCAGCTGTCAATCACAGTTTAGAAGGTTTAATTTATGGGTGTTCACTGTGAACAACATGTTCAGGCCAGCCGGTCCTCCGGCCTTCAGATCCCGTCTTGTTTGATTTGATCTTCTATGTTGCCAAAAGGCTTGTTGATAAATCAATAACGTCTTTTTCGATTCCAGTGTATGTACTCATATACTGCAGAAACTGACAATAAAAAGCTTGAATCTTGAATAAATCAAACAAGTCACTCACAATGTACTCGCGGATCAGGCCGTGAGCCTTGTCAGGAGGACTCCAGGAAACCAGCACCGTCCCATCCTCGAGGTGGTTGCAGGACAGCTGCAGGTTCTGTGGGGGGTCGGGAACTGCAGCAACACAAGCGCATTCATCAGCCACACGGAAAAACCACCAAATGACCGTGTCCATCCAACACACAGAGCAAAAATCAAGGGTTATTGGTTGATTACATCAAGACAGAGCGACCCAGAGGCAACGTCTAAGAGGACGTGTACGGGATACTCACGTCCCTCTGGTGTCCTCACGGTGATCACCTCGTTGGTCTTGTGCAGCTTGCTGAGACACTGAGTGAGAACCTTCACCTGGTAGGTGGTGTCAGGCTTCAGCACCGTCAGCTTGTAGCTGGTCTTGTTACTGTGCGTCTCCATGGGCGTCCACTGCTGCGTCCCCACGACCCTGAATACAAACATACGAGGCAGACACTGGAGGATGCCAAGAATATGGCCGACAGATCACATGTACACTCATGTCCACAAGTTGGAACCACCTCACTTCATCCTGGTTTTCTGTCCTAAAATCAGGTGATTACAGTGGATCTGAAAACCAGACAAACACAACCTCAGATGAACAACAACAGATTCATTTTTAACAGTTTCATTTTAAATAAAATGAAACTTTAAAAAAACTGGAAGAAATTAATTAAATAATACAAAACATCATGAGGGCCACACTAAGTACCCCAGATCCTCCTTCAGCAGCAGGAACCCTCAGTAGATGTTTCCTGTCAGACTTCGTCAGTGTGTCTCATGGATCACTTCAGTGATTTCAGGTTTTTAGACATCCACTTCTACACAGCTCTGAAGGTCTCGCCACAGCATCTGAACCAGGTTCAGGTCTGGACTTTGACCAGGTCATTCCAGAACCTTGATTCTTTTATTTTTCATCATTCTGATGTAGATCTTCTGCTGTGGTTGGGATCACTTCCTGTCACATGACTCAGTTTCAGTCAAGTTTTATTTGTCAGACAGATGTCCTCACATGTGTCTCTAGAAGACTCTGGTCTACAGAGGAGTTCATGGTCCACTTAATGACTGACAGGTGTCTTGTGTCTTTTCTGCTGGTGAATAATCTTTCTTACTGCACAATGATGAAGTCCATGTAAACAATTTTGTGAATTATGTCCGGACTGATATGTGGGAGTAATTATTTCTCTAAAACCATTCCTGATGTCTTTCCCTCTTGGTATTGTGTTACCACACACCCGAATGTTCCACACCAACAGAATAAGAAAACTTCTGCTTTTCTAGATGTCTGACTACCTGCTGATGATCAGCTCATCAGTGATGATGATCAGGTAATCAATATTGATCATTAATTCATCAGTGATGTTGCTCAGTTCATCATTGGCATTGATCAGTTCATCAGTGACATTGATCAGTTCATCAGTGACATTGATCAGTTCATCAGTGATGATGATCAGCAGCAACTGAGGTGAATTTAACCCTCTTAAATCCCGCAGAAGTAGTGAGGAGGAACTTCATGGTGCTGACATGAGGTTCTTTGCTTTTGGCTCCATTTTTGGCAAAAACATCAAAGGTTGTTGTTCATCTGCGGTTATAACTGCCAAATACTAAGACTCAAAGGGATCACATGACTTTTTGAAATAATGAAGAGTACAGAACCGCATAAGTGTGTTAATCATGGTCTGCTCCATCAGCTCACCTATAGTTGATGAGGAAGTTACAAGAGTTCACAGGGAGGTTCTTGGGGCGGGACCAGGTCAGAGTGATGGCACCCAAGAAGTCTGGAGTCCACTGGAGGTTCTGGACTTTGTAGGCCAGTGTGTCAGCTGAGAGGAAACAAGAAAAAGTATGTTTGAGCTGGTTCAAGATTGTCATCTGTATGACTTACAAGCAACCAGCAGGTGGCAGCAGTGCACCTGCTCAGACCTCCTCAGACTAGTAGGTACAGGGATCAGACAAGTTAACTGGGTTGAACCTACGGGTGCAGTTGTCCTCATCACTGTGGTCGGAGCAGTCCAGGAAGCCGTCGCAGCGCTCGCTGTCCAGCACACAGGCTTCACCATCAGCGCAGCGAGTCCCATTAATGCAGAGCAGAGGTCCACGAGTGGCTGCACACACATAGACCTGCATGTGAATGACCTGTCACCATGACAATCTACAACATCTGCACAAACAAACAACACTTTTTCAGCTGTTTACATGGACTCTGCTCATTAACATTTCAATATTGGAGATATTTTGTGCAACAATGTTGACTCTCTTGAGGACTAACGTGTCAGGAAAGATACCTGGTCTTAACCACTGCTCATGAACTGTTTACATCCAACACACAACATTTAACTGACGCTGGCCTGCAGATCATTTTAATAACTTCTCATCAATGTTGTCTGGAGATGATTCCTGAAAACGTCACCACAACTCCAGGAAGCATATCTGAAGAGTTCGTTCTTCCTGCCATTTAAAAAAAACCTAAAAGAACCACTGAGGAAGAAAAAAAGGTGAGGAAGTAAGAGGAACTCCCAAGATGTCAGCAATAACCGAAGCTTGCCAATTATTGTACCCCCTATTATTATTATTGTTATTAATATTCCCATATGAACGATGCATGAATTCGATTGGCTAATATGAAGAAATTTTAAACTCAACTGTCACATTAAAACTGAAGGTTTCTATAAAAACACCAACTTTCAAACGTCCTTCAGTTGTAGTTCATGAAAGTTTGCTATCAGATAATGTCGGAGAGACATAACCTGCTTATTAAAGTTTGGATTATTACATCACAAGACACATACCAAAATATACCACAAACGCCCACAAACATGACTGCTGCATCACATTGAAATCAACTCTGGAAACAGACTGTCTAAAGCTGTCGTGATGGTGGTCTGCAGATTAAATATAGCAATTATTCACTGAATGACCTCAGACGAGCTTTATGTTTTATTCTTGCTCTTGTTGCTGAGACAAAGTGACATCTTCAGATGTGAGAAGAGCGCCTGGATGTACATATAGGAGCTGTGATGAGACCAGGAGATCTGAGGCGCAGTGGAGAAACATCTCTGTCTGATGAGAACATGAGAACCAGAGAAGAGACTCACGGCAGCGGGCTTCATCTGAGCCATCCTGACAGTGGACCTGGCCGTCGCAGCGTTGCCATTCAGGGATGCAGTGGGGCGGGCGCTGACACCGGAACTGACCTCGACCGCAGCGACTAGGTGACGGAAGAGGGGGCACGGGGGTGGAGGCCGGGGCCTGCGTCGCCAAGCCATTAGCTGCCATCACAGGAAGAAGAAGCAGAGAACGTCCCTCAACGTTCAAATACCTTCAACACAGTCGGGAACCGCTGCTGGTTCTGCAACAGACCCTCAGGAGAGCCAGTACCTGTGGGACAGCCAAGCTCATCGCTGCCGTTGGGGCAGTCGGCGTAGCCGTCACACACCCAGGTGTTGATGATGCAAGTGCCGGAGCCACAGTGGAAGCGGTTGGGAGCGCACGTGGACGGCCCAGCAGTGGTGTTGTGAGGAGTAACAGCACCTGACGAAGGTCAAGCACAAGCGAGATGATGAAGGAACATGGAGGAGATGGGGGCAGAGGCAGATTCTTACGAAGACGTGATCAGATATCCAAATGAAGAGACCAAAAAAGGAACTTATTGGGAATTTATTATATTAATGTTTATTTTTACACTGCTCCTGCACTTTTAGTTTCAAATTTCAATATGAGACCCTGCTTAATCTTACTGGTTTTAGTTTATTTGAAGATATTTCTTTCCTCTTTATGAAATACTCATGTTGAAATCTTAACTGCTGTAATTTTAACAAAACATTTTTTTTCAGCATTAGAAATGAAACTCTGTGTGACAATTCTTCTTCCAGCCTGACATAACCTTGTGCAGCAGCCGGGTTTCCGAGTTCTGAAGTCACCTGTACACTGGGCCTCATCAGACCAGTCTCCACAGTCGTTCTCTCCGTCACACTTCCACCAGGTGGGGATGCAGCGTCCGTTCCTGCATTCGTACTGGAAGTACCTGGAGCAGCCTGGAACCTCGGTGGGAGCGGCTGCGGTGAGGAAAAGTTCACATCAGTGATCAAGAACACGTCTTGGCTGCTTCAGTAACGGGCCCGATCTCGAACTTCTTCACTTCAGAACATTCCGCCAGTGCTTTGTGTTTGTGGGTAATTGTCTGTAAAGCTGTCCCTCTCACCGCAGTTGGCTTCGTCGGAGTAATCCTCGCAGTCATCCATGCCATCACACTTCCAGTCCAGACTCACACACACGCCGTTGGCACACTGGAAGGTGTAGGCGTCACACACTTTGCTGAATTCAGATGGAGAGGCTGACGGACACAACACCAGAATGTCAGAGTGTCTTTATCTTGGCACAAACTCTTTTGTTCTCTAAATTCATGAAGTTGAAAACAGATTTTTTTTCATGTGCAGCTAAAAAATAATGTGGCTTTAAAGTGGATTTACCGGAGTTACTGAAAACAGCACAAAAAACATTCCTGTAGAAAAGCCAGTCAGCTTTTTATTTTATTACTCTTTGGTTTGTCATTTAGTTTTATTTCAAGACTAAATGCTAAAATCCCACTTCATTTATCTACATTTTTTTGTGGACATCATGGTGTTTTTCCCTCATAAATGTAAAATTATTTGTTAATACATATCCATTTTTGCACTCTTGGTTAGCAGAACATTCCTGGAAGAAAACATTCACCAGTTTCTAAAGTTTAACTCTTAACATCTGAAAGCTGCTCTGAACATACAAGGCTCACACTCTTTGTGCCTTCAAACACATCGTCACCCGCACGTCAGAATCAGGGCGTCATCACAGGTCTCTTCCTGTTTTACACAAGTTCTCAGCTGGAGACGGGTGAGGACCAGAGACAGGCCAGGACTGCATTCAGGTCTGTCCAGTATTGTGCTGACTTCCTCCTCAAGCACGTGTTTGTGATGTGGTTTAACATCGTCTTTTTAAAACCATTCCTGGATGTTCCTTAAGAGGGCATGGTTTTTGATCATTGGGCCGAGATGAGCACAATGAGGGATCATCCCAGATGGAGATGAGTTTGCCTACACAAAGAAGGTGGATTGGATGGTGTTCAGGTGCAGCTGCAACAACCTGCAGCTCAACACCCAGAAGACAGTGGAGATGATCGTGGACTTCCGGAAAGTCTTTCACTCTTGCCCTTATGGACTTCCCCATCTCCATCATGGACTCCTTCTGCTTCCTGGGCACCACCATCACACAGGACCTCAAGTGGGAACAGACCATCAGCTCCCTCATCAAGAAGAACCAGCAGAGGATGGTCGTCCTGCAGCAGCTGAGGAAACTCAAACTGGCAACTGAGAGGATGGTGCAGTTCTACACAACCATCATCAAGTCCATCCTCGCCTCCTCCATCACCGTATGGTAAACTGGGGCCACCACCAGAGACGGACATAGACTGCTGAGAAGGTGATCGGCTGTAACCTCCGACCTTTACAGGACCTGTACACCTCCAGGACTTTAGGCCATGCAGGTCGGATTGCTGCTGACCCTTCTCACCCTGGACACGACCTGTTTAACCCCCTTCCCTCATGGAAGGAGGCTACGGTCCATCCGGACCAGAACTTCCCACCACAAGAATAGCTTCTTCCCCTCAGCCATCAGACTCATGAACAATGGTTCAATGACTCATAAAACAACCACACTATTCTCCTGCTATTGTTTACACATGTATATATTGCTTTGTTGTTTTTTTTACTTTACTTTCATTTTATGCATTTTTATTCTAGTTTTAATTTTTACGTTATATCTACAATGTTACATCAGAGCAATGTCCTAGTCTGTGAACCTGTTTTACTGGCATTGGCAATAAAGTGATTCTGATTCTGAAGGCAGCAGATGTTCACGCTGTTGGTCCAAAGCTGACATCTAGCATGTCCATAATAATCCTATCTTTATGACTTTTACACTTTATAGCACAAGTGATCAGATCGGATCTGCGAGTCATCGCAGGTGTTTCTTGAGCCAAGTGATTGCTACATTAACCTTCATGCCATGGGGTTGCTATAGTAACCTGTGTTTCAGGCTGTATATTTTTTATATATATATATATATGTATATATATATATATATAATTATATCTTAATTGTTCATATAGTCATAAGTTTTTCATATTTCTGGTTGTAAACAGCATTTGGTGGCAGGTGAGGGTGCAGGTGCGTGACCACCGCTCACCACATCCAGCGTACTCGGCGTCCTCATCAGAACCATCCTCGCAGTGTTTGACACCGTCACAAACCAGAGACTGGAACAGACACTGGGCTCGGTTCCTGCACACAAACTCCATGTAGCGTGTACACAGAGGGTCTGTGGATGAAAACACACAGAAACATCTAAAATCCCAGAAACTCAAGAACCTTCTCAGTTTTAAGTTTATCTGGACTCCTGAAAATGTTATTTGCAAAACTTCAGATTAATAGGACAGAGAACTTTGGGTTAAGTCATGTCTTTACTCATCTGTAAAATGTGCAGTTTTGTATATTTTTCTGTTTTGACTTAAATTTTAAACAATGTCCTAACTTTGATTTTGGAATTGTGGTTGTATAATTATTTTTATTTGAATATTTTCTATCCTAACAGAATATTTTTAACCATTCTGTTAGACTGAAATGGTTTCTTCTGACCCGTTGACCTGCTGGATTTCTGGACCTGTGGACCTGTTAACCTATGGACCTGTTTGCCTGTTGGATCTCTGGACCTGTGGACCTGTTGACCCAACACAAACACTCACCACAGTTGTGCTCGTCAGCACCATCCGGACATTCCTGGATGCCGTTGCAGTGCGCCGTTGATGGCAGGCAGGTGTTGTTGGAGCAGAGAAAGCCTTTACACTGAGTTCCTTCTGAAAACACACAAGAACAAAGCGGCTTCAGATATCCATCAGTATCTGTTTCCTCTCAGTGGTCCCATGTCTGCCAGCAGGACAGACTTTCCTTCCTGACGAGGTCTTACCAACCTCCAAAAACGTTTGTATTCTATCTTTTAACTGAGTGGTGTTTTATTTGTGAATAAAACGATCATAACAATAATCTGACTACAGTGGTTCTTTAGATGATCAGCTTCCTCTGAAGTCCCACAGGCCAAAAAGACCTGACAGGACTCCTTCTTCAGCTCATCACCATCCCTCGCTGCTGGATGCCCTTTGTCACCGATTCTGTTCATTACTTCTGTGGACAGAATTTCTAGGCACACCCGAGGAGCAAAGGGGGTCCGGTTTGGTGAGCTCAGAATCAGGTCTCTACTTTTTGCAAATGATGTGGTTCTGTTGGTTTCATCAGACTTCAACTCTCACTGGAGCAGTTCGCAATAAGCACCTCTAAACCCGGGACAATGGTTCTCAGTCAGAAAAGGGTGGAGTGTCCTCTTCGGGTCGGGAATCAAGTATCTCAGGATCTTGTTCATCAGTGAACAAAAGTGGGAGAAATGGAGCAGGAGATTGACATTGGTGAAGTAGTGGCATTGGTCTGTCGTGGTGAAGAAAGAGCTGAGCAGAAAGGCAAAGCTCTCAATTTAGCAGGCGGTCTACATTCTTACCCTCACCTACGGTCACAAGCTGTGGGTAGTGACAGAAAGAACAAGATCGCAGATGCAAGCAGGGGAAACGGGTTTCCTCCGCTGATGACCGAGGAGGCGCGCTACTCTGAGCTGCAACCACCGCATCTGGCTCCTCTTCACATTATGGAGCTACGGTAATCTACATGCCATGAGGTTGCTATAGCAACCTGTGTTTCAGGCTGGAAATCCAAGAATTTATATGTATGAAGAAATGAACTGGAGTTTATGAAAGAAACATGTAAATGTAAGAATAGCTGCTTGTTTTTTGTCTCAATTGTTCATATAGTCATAACTTTTTCATATTTCAGGTTGTAAACAACATTTGGTGGCAGGTGAGGGTGCATGTAAGGGTGCAGGTGAGGGTGTTAATGTGGGTACGGGGTTGCAACATCTGGTGAAGATCTCTTCTAAGATGTCTCCCTGGTGAGGTTTTCCAGGCACGTCCCATTGGGAGGAGACCCCACGGAATTAAACATCATAAAAAAGATCTGAGAGACACAGTCCCTCCAGGACACACTGGAGATGTGCTGATGTTTTCAACAGAGGTCATTGCTTTTCTTCTTCTAAAACAACCAACCCAACAAGAACCTCAGCAACCACCCAACATACCACAGTACTGAGGATCTTCATCAGAGTTGTCCTGACAGTCGTCATCGCCGTCACACTTCCAGCGCAGGGGGATACAGTGACCAGTGTGACACTGGAAGCTGCTTGGCTCACATGTATGGTGGCCCACTGGGGTCAAACAAGAAGAAAATAAACGCAGAGAGAAGATGGATAAACGGGTTCTTCACCGATAATCTTAAAGTTTAACTAAATCAGAGACATCCACCAGCATGACCTTCAGAGCTTCAACCACAACCACTGAGTGCTTAGATCAAACTCGTGGCTCGTGTGATGCATGAACCTGTGCAGTTGGCTTCATCTGACCAGTCTCTGCAGTCGTTGTCTCCGTCACAGCGCCACGCCTCGCGGATGCACACGCCTCGTGCACAAGTGAACTCTCCAGGTCCACACTGGTGAGACTCTGAGGAATGCCAAAACAAAGCTGGTGAATCAAACCATGGCTCTTTTTAATTACAGATTTGCTCTGATTTCCAATTTCAGAGCAAACTTCACTGAATCAACTGAATTATATTTCTTAATATACATCCATTTTCACATTTCAGAGCAGCAGCATGGGAAGCACAGTGTTCTGGTTATTAATTCTGTTGCCTCACAGCAAGAAGGTTCATCCCAAGAACAGAAGTGGTCTTGAAGGCAGCAGATGTTGATCTGAAACCTCAATCTTTGCTGCCATCACAGCAGTGAAAATGAGGTTTGGAATCTCATTCAGCCCCAGCCCATCGCAGAGTCTAGATACTGATAGCAGTCTAGATGATCCTTTTCTTCTTTGGCCTGGAGGACACAACCCCCATTCTTCCAAATAAAATCCAGAATACTGATTATGAACTTAAGTCAGGGTGTCATCTACATATAAGCTGACATTTTTATTTATTAACATAAGATGATGCTGAATAGGAGCAGAGTAGAATGAAACAGGGGCCCCTCATTCAAAGCCTTGTAAAATATTGAATAAAAGATCTGGAATACTGACTGGGAGTGTCATTTGCATACAGACTGTTGTATTAATTAACATCGGCGGATGTGAATGTAGTTTTAAAGAAGCAGAGGCCTTCATACAGAGCCTTGTGGTACTCCTCAGTTAGTTAAATCTATGTTTCCATGGTGATGGAAGTTTTAAGTGTCATTTATGAACACATTTCTGTATTGTAGTGTTGACAAAGGTTTCCATGGTAACTCTTAAACATGTGGTTCTGTCAGCTGTTGATGAATGATGGTCTTGATTCAGAGTCAACTGACGGATCAGAGATCACTGGTGTCCAGCTTAGACTTGGTCCCTTGTCCTTTAAATACTAAAGTCCTTCAGAGTCCTGGAACAGTTTAACAATACGTGATGGTATAATGCTATGAGACATTTCAATCATTTCCTCACATTCATTTGTAGACAAAGTGGAGATCTTCTGTTCACATTTGCTCCTTGAAGACTATCATGGATTCTGCTTTCATACCAAATCATCATTGTAAACACATGTTGGAATTCCCTTTTTTAAGTAACATCAACTTATTTTTATTCTTTCACCTCCCTACAAACACTAAAGTGCCAGGTGCCACTTTTATAAGTAATGTCTTGTTTAAATAAAAAAAATGGATGTATATTAACATGGGTTTCCTTAGTTGAGATTCTGCTCAGACTCATGAAGACCTGCCAACAGTGCTAGTGTTTTTATTTCTTCAAAATTATTATCTAAATATTACATTTGTGAAGACAGAATGTACTGACAGCCAAGTACTAAGAAATAAAACACAGGTATATCTTACCACAGTGGTCTTCATCACTGTTGTCTCCGCAGTCATCCTCTTGGTCACATTTGAAGGCTAGAGGGATGCAGGAGCCTGAGGCCATGCAGCGAAACTGGTTGGATGGGTCGCAGGTCATTGTAGCTGAGGATAGACACCAACAAAAACAAATGTGTGCTCTTCCTGCGACAACAGCTGGTTCATTTTCAGTGTGACAGAGGTGCTGCGGTGAGACTCACGACACTCCTGCTCATCGCTCATGTCCCCACAGTCGTTGTCACTGTCACACTTCCAGATGCTGCTGATGCAGCGGCCATTGGAGCAGCGGTACTGGTTGGGCAAACAGCTGCGCTCTGGTAGGAGAAAACACAGATCACAGGAGAACCCATCAATCATGCTGTCCCCTCTGAGAGGACGAGGTTCCCTGTCTTCTGGCTGTCTCACCAGTCTTCACGCAGGTGTTGTTGTGCAGCTGGTAGCCAGGCGGGCACTGGCACTGGACCTCTCCACTGGGCGTGGTCACCATCAGGTCGCTGTCTGGACAAACACAGGTGTGCTTGTTGCCAGGTTGAGGCAGACACAGCAGGCTGCAGGGCTGGTCAGCACAGGCGTTACGGCCTGGAGGAAACAAAAACTGCAGATGACAACTACTGTCTTCTAAAGGAGAGCACAGCAGAACAAGTTTATAACTTATGAAGCTCTAGAAAGTGTAATGTAATAAAATACTGAGCTGAACTGATCTTTACTTTCAGACTTTCGCTCCTCATCGTCTCTCACCTCGGCTCTTCCCCTTGTAGAAGATCTTGAGATCCATAACTCCAGTCAGCCTGCCAACAATCAGCTCGTTGTTTTGAGATCCAGCCTTCGGAGCTTTGAAGATTCCCATCCGTGACCAGTCGTCCCAGTACAGATCATTCTGAAATCAGCATCCAGAGGTCAAACCCCACCCAGACTTCTTCTGATACAAGACAACCCAATGGAGAATCACAATGGAGATCTGAAGATACCTTGAAGACTGCTATGGCATACGGGTGGGGCAGTCCCTCCATGAGAACAGTTCTCTGGGCGCCGGTAAAGTCGGCCCTCTCAATGCGATCGCTGTAAGCTTCAGTCCAGTACAGCCAGTGATCGTCTGCCGTGATGCCATTGGGCCAGCGGACTCCTTCGGACACGATGCAGGACACGCTGGTTCCATCCATGAAGCTCCGGTAGACACCAGCTGCTCTGTCTCCCCAGTCCGTCCAGAACATCAGGCTGTGGGACAACCACACAGTTAAGATGATTCAACTTCAAGTTTCGAATACGTGCTGCTTTATCATCACTATGAGTTAAATATTCACACAGACAAGCAACAATAATCACCAACAAAGTCAGACCTTCTTCTTTAGAGGCCTGACTGAGATTAGAAACTACTATTAGTGCAGCTTTAGGTAAAGATTTAAGTGTCAGTAAAACCTTGAAGTGGCCATATTATGCTAATCTTCAGTCATATAACTTTAAACTTTAAAATGAAAACCTTCCACACAGCTGAACTCAAGAAACCTGAAATGATGTCAGAATGTTTCCTTTATGAAAATCAGCAGATTTGGCTGAAATCTTCCTGACTGGTTGACTTTCTAGAGGCTTGCTGGCAAGTAGGACTTTTGATTCGAGGACACATAATTCCTGTCGCTGGTCAAAAACATACCTTTGATATATTTACAAGCCTTCAAGGAGACAACTTCAACATTTCTTGTAAACATCTCACACCCTGACAGTCATATTGTAGCTAGAATTAGATTAAGAACATAAAAGTGGATGAAATGACAAACCACCACAACAAGAATCACAGCTCAGCATCTCTGTTCGGTAAATACTACTAGCACTTGTGTCTTTTAGTCTGAATGAGCTTGAAATTGTTTTTACCAACAACTGAAGGTGTCTGGATATGAAAATCAGTAAAATCGATTGATTATCTGGGAGAGATCCATTGAAGGGAGACATTGAGGCAGAGTATTTCCCAGCTGTGGTCCTCAAATCTACAGAAGTTTGAATGAAGCATGTCAGTCACTACAATACAGATGGTTTACTTTGCACCTCCGACTCGGACTTCTAGCGCTGGAGCAGCTTCAGTTCAGTTTATCCAGCTGAGGGCTGGACCTTGTTGATAAAATGTTCTTCTGTGAGGCGTCACGGAGAAAAACAAACTAAACAAATACATTCATGTCGTTGCTGACCCAAAAGAACAAGCTGCATCCACTAACCAAGATCCAACAGCTTTCCCACACAACAAAAAACATTTGAGATATTTTGGAACCAAAAGCTTAATATTTCTTGAAGGTAGGAGAATATCCACCAGGATGGAAACAGCTGAAACGTCTGCTTTTAATATAACCGCTGAAACTCCTGCTCTTGTGGACACATCCTGGCTGGACAACATGACCATGAAAGGAAACTCCGCCCTTGATGACATCATAGAAAACCAATGCTAGAAAAAAAATTCTAAAAGAAGGTGTTTCAGCATCCTGAAAGCTGAGTATTGCGTGTGTGGAAATACAACAATACATTATTCTTGTTTATTCAATAGTTCATTATAATAATGTAATAGAAAAGAAACACAGAAAAAGAGAAAATGGCCACTTTATTGACAAAGTTTGTGTGAAAGAACTCTGTCTCTACTGAGTTTTGTTCTATGTACTTTGTCTTTTGATCCAGATGAGATTTTTCCGACAATGCTCTTTTTGATAAATCTAGACGGACTTCTTACCTCTCGCTGGGCAGCAGGACCAGAGCTCGCGGGTGCTCCAGAACCGACGAGTTGAGCAGCGTGTGACGGAGGTCACCATCAGGATTAGAAACCTTCAAACAACCAAAGAAACTTTTCACTGAAATGATTCAAGGAGTAAGAAGACAAAAACAAGTCTTCGAGACTTGCCAAAAGTACTGAGAGTATTTAAAAGTGCCTGTCAGAAACGTAGTGATGTTGAGGAGGAAACAAACCTTCAGGACATTAATTAATAATAATAATAATAATAATTACCACTGCTACCACTCTGGTCATTTCTGATTTAGTCTTTCCTTGAGGTTTTCTTCTCAGTTAACATCAGGTAACATGAGCTAGTCAAAATAAAGCAGCTGGTTTTGGTAACACAGGTGAGGTTAGTACGCTCCCACCGGCTTCTTCCTGGATTAACTGTGGGAGGAGTCAGCTCCTACAGCCAACAAGAACTGGGCCCCAGAACCACGTCCTCTACGGTGATATCATAGAAATGTTTGTTCAGCCCTCCCCAAACAGTCCACAGCAAAGGATAGAGCTCACCTCTGTTGTGTGATCTCATCAGTTCAGTTGTTGCCAGGCAACAAACATGATGACTCAAGGCATTCATGAAGATACCTGGAGCTTTCAGACACTTGTCTCTCTGTTACACCTCCACCTATCTCCACCTATCTGTCAGCTGATGCTCATCTTCATCTACTGATGTACCTCAATCTTCTGTGCTCCAGCGTCCACCCAGTAGAGCAGTCGACTGATGGGGTCAAAGGTCAGAGCCTCCACGTTCTGCAGGTCCTTCCTCACCACGACCTCCTGACCTGTGCTGCCGTTCAGACAGAGGCGCTGCAGGAAAGACAAGAGAAACGTTTAAAATAAAAAGAAAACAACATGGTTTGACGTATGACAGCAACTCTGTAAACATACAGAGTCACATTAACGACAACAGATGAGGGCACCTTTATGAAAACGGTCATTTACATCTGAGCCTGCCCATGAACTAGAAAACCAAGCCCAGACAGACCCGTGGACTTTCACTGTGTGGTTGGATTCAGTCTCCAGATGTCTGAGGTCCATCTGATCAATCAATAATTCACAAGCCGAAGCAACCATCACGGTGTTCAGGAAACGCTCTTCTGTGTCCCAGACACGAACATCATCATCAACATGCACTGAACCCCGGAACAACAAGCAGAGACTTTGTAAAGATGCTGCTGGAACCAGGAGGAGACTATCGTTATCCACAGAACCGACATGAGCTGAAAGAACTCGCAGACAGAAGAAGACTCTGCTCCAAAACCACCAGGAGAACGCCAGATTACAGTTTACAGCTGCACATGAGAACACTGGTCTTCATTTGTGGAGACGTGCCCTGTAGCAGGACAAAAAAGTCTGATGTGAGACGGCTAAGCTGCAGGAAAAACTGGATGGAGGAGGACATCGTAGACACAGAAGATTCTGTGGATGTACTGAAACAGTCTCAAAGACATCAACCATCTGAGGTTTGGCTCTGGATGGGTCCTCCTAATGGACAATGACCACAAACAAACCTCCAAAGTGCTTAAACGACAACAAAGTGAAGGCATCTGAGTGAACATCACAAAGTCCTGCCACTAGCAGAATAAACTGGCCTTATCTAGCAGTTGTGCCTGGAGGAACGGACCAACGTCCCAGTAAGAGACCAGACTCTTTCGTAGGACAACCCGTCATGTCTGAGTCAACTTCAACCTTCAAATACTGACACAGTCACAAAAAAAAGATAAAAATCCATCTCATTATTCTGATGTTTTACTTCTAAAAACACATGGAAATCCAAAATGACCTAAAACGGGAATCTTTTCCTCAAGTGTGTTGTCTTTGGACTTTGATCATCTAAGTGACACCATCTGACCATCCCACCACTGACCTGGATGGTGTCCAGTGAGATGTCCGCCCAGTACAGACAGTTCCGGTCGTAGTCGAAGTCCAGAGCTACAGCCTCCCGCAGCCCGGCCAGAGGCAGCGGCTGGTCAGCGCCTGTGGCGAGGTCATAACGATGGATGGAGTTCCTCACAGCGTACAGAATGAACTCATTACTCTCTGCAAGGACAGGCAGAACAGCAACGGTTAAAAACCTTGTCAAGAAGCTTCATCCAGTGTGTCAATCAGCAGCAGTGAATCATAGAAGAGTTTAGAAAAGTGAAGAGGAGCTGTATAAACCTGCAATGAGGGAACAAAAAGGCTGAAAAAAAACGTTCTTTATACGTTCAACCAATCAGAAATGTTCAGCACCGGCAGCCCCACCCCCGAGGGTTTGGAGTGATCTTCACAGTGGGACTTAGTTTATCTCAAGTCCTGAAGATAAACCAGAAGCAGCTTCTGGTGCAGGTTACCTCCAACGGGACAAGGCAGCATCTCTCCATCCAGCCTGGACTCCACGTCTCCTCCGCTGCAACTGTCTCCTGGGACCTTCCTGTACCTGCAACAGCATTAAACTCTGCTCAGCTGCTGACTCGCACCAAAAACATCAGCAGAAAATAGAGCAAGACTAACGTTACTGACTGCAAATAATCATGTTATAAACTTAGAAATGTGTTTAAAGCACCAGAAAACACAAAAATATGAGTTTTGTTTTTCAAAATATCTAAACATTGAGAGATTTTTTAAGATAAATTTATTTATTTTTTTCCTTTTAGCTTGACCTCTAGTCTAATCTTCGAAAACCTGACATGAATTTTGCTCAAGTTCTGGTAGGAGAACCATTAGAGTCCGGTGTCTGTGGCTCCTTCTCAGAGACTGGGGTCAGGACTTTGTAATGGTTTGTTTGTGGTCATTGTTCATTAGGAGGACCCATCCAGAGCTACACCTCAGAGGGTTGACGTCTTTGAGGTTGTGTCAGTACATGCACAGAATCTTCTTTCTTCACGATGTCCTCCTCCATTGAGTTCTTCCCACATCATGATAGTACCACCACCGTGCGTCATAGCTGAATGATGAGGCCAGCAAGATTCCCCTCATTTTCCTCCAAAAACGTCCAACAAAAATGATGATCACAAGAAACATCACCACATAGAGTTCTCTAAGACGTTTGAGACTGAAGTCAACGTTGTGGTTGAAACTTGTTAGAAATTCTCACTTTCATTATTTTGAGATTTTACAAATAAAAATGTGAATCTGAAATGAGAAAAACTTAATAGAAAAACATGAAAGCTTTATTTTTATTTCTTCAAGATGAATCTTCATCTCCGTAGAGAAAAAAAAACTTTGAATACAGATTTCTTATGATTGATGATGTAGATTTAGATTTCTCTTTAAAAACATGACGACGTGTGTGAGAGTGAATCACTGATAACCATAAATGTTGCTTTTGTGCTCAGAAAAGTAAAAAGACAGAAGAAGAGTCACGGATGTGTTGGATTAGGCTGGTTTACCCTTTACTGCGGCGGTATGTGGTACCAACAGGACAAGGGACTGGAGGAGCGTACAGGTCTCCCAGGAACTCTGGGTCAGGTACACAGACCTGGAGAGACAGGTCTTCACTCAGCTTGAAGCCGTAGTCGCTGTGGGGAAGGAGAGATGAGAAGAAAACTCACTTTCTGTTCTCTGATCAACATCAGGACCCTGGCATCAAAGATCATCAGCTGATCAGGACCACCTGCTTTTGATTCCAGGTTTTACTAAAGCCTAATCAGTCTAGACCTTCATGTCTTATTAGTGCAATGATGTGTGGAGGCAGTCATGATCACGTGATGTGTTGGTGTCAGGTGGTTTCCTACCACTCGTAGTCCTGGCGGGAGCAGGAGCAGTTGGTGACGGTGACAGGTCTGTCAAAGTCCTCCCCGTTGAAGCATGTTGCGTGAGGAGCTCGTCTCTTATAGGTCACCTCTCGGCCCAGCAGACACTCATTACCGCTCTCATCGGACGGAGACCAGCGCTTGTAGTCGGCCTCGGAGCAGGGAACACCTGGAGAAGGCCGGCAGGTGTATGAACAGCAGCTATTATGCTGCCGTTTGCAGCTGGTTTGCAGCTATTAGGGGCAAACCCGCTTTCTTCTGCAATGACCTGCTTTGCTCTGTTTGCTTTTTTTTGTAATTACCCACTTTGTTCTGTGACAGTTCTACAACGACCCACTATGTTCTGTAACGACGCTGCTGCAGACCCACTATGTTCTACAATGACCTGCTATGTTCTGTGACGATGCTGCTGCAGACCCACTATGTTCTACAACGACCCACTATGTTCTGTAACGATGCTGCTGCAGACCCACTATGTTCTACAACGACCCGCTATGTTCTGTAACGATGCTGCTGCAGACCCACTATGTTCTACAATGACTGTTTTGTTCTAGAATGGTTCTGTAACACCCCGTTCTGTTCTGTAACCCTCTTTCTTTTGTGACAACCCGATTTGTTCTGTGATGACCAGCCTCTTTCGTAATGAACCACTTTGTTCAGTAACAGTCCCAATGCAGACCCGTTTCAGTGACGCCGCTCTGAAGTTGATTGAACATCTGTACAGTCATCGTGGATACTAAATCCACAATGACTGTATGGAGGGTTTTTTTTTGTTCCCTTATCAGATAAAATGATTTAAAGCAGTTAATTTATGTATAATTAGGGGTGTGTTTTTTTTGATTGGCAGCCAGCACAGCCAATGGTTAGCTTTCAAGTTTAGCACTCTATTGATTTTTAAGGTCTGAATAAAGACATAACAAAAAAAATCCTTTACATTTTAAAGATAAAACATTTTGCTGTGTTTACTAGCAGACCACCGTGACTGGTTGCAGTTGCTCTGGAAGGATCCGAGGATGAAGTCGGGCGCTGACAAAAACCAACCAAATAAAGCCTTAACGTGGGTTTGTAGCGAGCTCTCAGTGGCCTGTCCAAACATTCACCTACCCAGAACGTCCGAGGTGTTGACCTGCAGGATGAGCCAGCTGTGTTTCTGCTCGGCGTAGGAGCCAAAGATGGTGAAGATGGTGCTCTTCTCCCCAGGCTCCGTCAGAAGCTGGTAAACGTACACCTCCTTGTCTGAGAACTTAAACTCAGTCCAGGTCTCCCCTTCATTGGTGCTGAACCTGATGGGGACACAGCAAATATTCCCTCTGTCACTTTATTACATTTGGTCACCGGGATGACCTGATTTTCATCTAGAGCCAACAGCCAGAACTGAAGAACACCATCTACTCAGTCAGCATTTACATTACACCGGCAAAAGTGGCATTAGTATAAATCAGTATAAATCATCTTTCTTCCTCTGGAGAGTGATTAGAAAGCCTACCAGGACTTACTTGAGATGTTTTGTGGAGCCTCCCTGAGCAATGGCCATCAGGATGCCACCATGGTCCCCCCACGTGTAGAAATGAGGACCTGCCAGCGCCTGGAGAGGAGGAAGAACAGACTAGGAACTGCCAGATTGGAGCTCAACACCAAAACACTTCTTGAACGCTGAAAATCTGAAGTTCATCATGTCTTTAACAACAATCTCTGCGAGAACTGAACTCCTGGCCAGCTTCTCACTGCAGATACCGGTGTCATATGAACAGTAGCTTTCACATCAAGGAGACACCATCAACCTCCTGGCGAAATTTCATGAAAAGTTTGAGACATAAGTCGCGTTTCCATCACCCCTAGAATTGCGCAAAATCCAAATATCGAAAAAGAAAACCTGGAATTGCTCTAATTAGAAAAAACTCCCAAATATCACAAAAACCTTTTTATGCTTTCATGAGGTGGTTTTTTAGGTGATTCAATAATCCACTTTAGCACAAAAGTGTAATAGAAACAGTTTTTGTGCATTTCCACGCTTCTGGCAGTGCTGGACGGGACCTAACCAGTCAATAAAGTCATCAAAATCTAGTTTTCAGCTGTTTTTGGCCTTATTAATACAATGTGGCTGTGCTATAACACTAATTAATCATTATACATCACATAAGGGCTTTAACTCTGAGTAATCATCCACTGACTTCATCTGTTGACTATTTTCTTAGACGTGTTAGGGGCAGTCACAGTAATTTACTAAAGATATTTTTCTCCATCTTCTTTAGCATTGAGATCTTTTCTTTGCTTTGAAGAATCTCGCTGGACAATAAACGTAGTTACAAGAATTATGTTAATTTGGAAAAACACTGACCTCCTGCAGCACTTTTTTCATCCCAAATTCAGAGTTTTAATTTTCTTTTGGAAAAAAGTGTAATGAAAACATGACTATATTTGGCCAAAACATCAAACAGTTACTCAAAAACAGAAAAAAATGTAATTCTAAGACATCCAAATATATGTTCTTAATTATAGAAAAACTAATATTTTTAATATAATAAGACTGAAGACTGTCAGTTCAGGGTTATTAGATTCAGGGACTTTCCAAAGTAAAAGTATTAAGTCCAAGTCATATGTTTTTCTTGGAAGCTGAGGACAGTCTTCTGTAAAGAAACACTGTGGTGGTGGTTCTGCTGGATGGGTGAGGAGACAACAGCTTCACAGATTTTCATGAGTACTTAAGAGGGTGTCTTCAGCATCTTACGTCCAACACAAGATAAATGAGGACAGTGAGTGTAGCTGAAAAGGCCCAGAGAAAATTTCCCTCTGAAATCCAAAGATTAAAAATGAAGCTCATTAATGAATTAAGCTCTGTGATGTTTATAGGAAACTACTGAGAGTTTGGAGGTTTCTTCTTAGTATAAGTGCAGACATTGACAGATGTTTACGGACATTCTCCCAGATGATGGCAGATCAGCTGTGCAGCATTTCCTGTCATCGAAGTCGATTCTTGGACTGACCTCTCTCCAGCGAGCTCCAGCGCTGCTCGTTACATACACGTTGGGTTTGTTGGCCAAGTTCCTGCCGACAGATCCTGCAATCACATAACATAAACATCACTGGATTGTAGGGAGTCAGTCTATGAGTCGATCAGCATCTGAGATTCCCACAGATCGATCTTGTGCAGTTCCTCCACTGACCACTAGGGTCCGGATCCAGGCCTGCAGTTCCTCCACTGAGTTAATGTTAAAATGTCCATCTTTACAGCATTATTAAACATATTTACAGTCTGATAAAAAAAATAGTTTTGATTTCCATTGGAACATTTCACACGCATGACAACTGTACAGGGAAATTTTTATAGATCTGTATGCCTAATTTCTTTTAGCAGCACAGTTGGTTCTTGAAGCATCTGGGGGAGACGTTTAGCTCAGCAGCTGGTAGCAGCCGGACCTTGGTCCACCTTTGGTCCAGGATTACTCCTGAGTAAGGTCCAGCATGGACAGGCTTGATAAGAATGAATTTAAAGTCACATTAGTTATCATCACAGGTTATCATGAGCTAAGCTACAATGAGGAGACCAGTTTCTTCACCCCGCTCATTTTTGGATTAACTAGAGTTGGGTGGAGTCTGTGCCTATCATTATGATGTCATTCAGACCCCAACCTGGACTTCAATCTGTTCTTCAGAAAGCTAACGTCACAGACGGTTGGTCCAGTTTTTACAGTCAACCATCACTGCTCAGCGCACTGTGTGTGTGTGTGTGTTTGACCTGTCCAGTCCTTGCTGAGAGCTGCAGCGGTAATTAACCCATCTGTTGGAGAGCGATAACAAAGTGGCGTCCTCCCACCACCTCCTCTCTCATCTTCTTCGCCTCTCTCTCCACGTTTATTATCTAATAAGAATGTAATTAGCAAGTGACTGCCAGCAGAGGACGGAGTGGAGCTCTGGAGGGCATCAACAAACCAAAGGTCTCTAGCAGATCAGAAACTGGATTCAAGCTGTTAGACAGGAGCTGGTCTTCAGCAGTGGAGACACTCGCTTCACACGTTCCTGATGAAATCATCTCACTGCGACATGCTGAAACACTTCCTGATGTAACTCTGTCTCTGAAGAAGACAGCAGAAAAACCGCTGAAGGCCGACTCGTGCACACACAGATCTACAGTAGATTCACTAATCAGTCATTTTTGCAGCGTGAATAGAAACTGAGCAATATAAAGAACTCGACACCCCCCACGTGATGTCATCCACAGGTTTCTGAAGAGTTCTTCTGAGACCTCTTTCATTCAGAAACGACAGTCGACACGAATGCTGCTGAGGGTTGAGCTAAGAATTGGTGGGTTCCAGCAGAGCTCCGCTAGTCCTCGTTTCAGCTCATACTTCCGACTTCGTTGGCAATCCAGTTTGTCAACTTCAAAAGGGTCCTGAAATGATCTGAGATGAAAATCGCTCAACCAGAGGATCCAGGTGATGGAGGAGATTACATTTCAAATTGATTTGGAGGCAGAGCAGCTGGCTTCCTCTGGTTGGTCCTGCCAGCAGCCGACAGGACTGAAGATGGCTGTACAAAGGTTCACTCCCAGAGGCCTTCCAGATTCATTTAGAACCAGTCTCTGAGCACAGTAAACAGAACAAGTCATGATATCTTTAAAAGAAGAAACATTATGTTCCTTCATCTTTTTATTCACAGCTCAGAAAAATCAAGTCATTGCTAAGTAGCTGAAATAAAGACAGATAACCACTGGCTAAAGCCACCGGTCAATCAAAAGACAACGCCTCTAATAATACATACATTTATTGGTTTCATATAATTTTGAGAAACATTAAAATCCGCTCTGTAAAGTTGTCATGGAAGTGAAATCTAGTTATAGTTGGATCAGACTATAAATGTTTAATTCTGATGTAAAGTCCAGACCCTAGTGCTTGGTAGAGGAACCACAGGTCTAAATCCGGACCCTAATGGTTGGTAGAGGAACCATAGGACCAGGTCAAAACTACTCTCAGAAAAAATATCGATGATCCCTATGATGAACTGAAAAAATCAGTTCATCATAGGGATCCCAAAGATTTCCAGGACTGTTCAAGTATTTCTCGGTATGGATTAAAAATCCTGGTAAAAATAAAATAAAATAGTACAATCTCTAGGTTCTGGGTTTAAAAATTATTAAAAAACAAACAAATAACTAACTAAATAAATAAAGAATTACCCCACAACCAACTAACATATTTAAGGATTTATGGGCTCAGAAGCTCCAAGCTGTATTTTTAAGTATATGAGATGTTTAAAAGCAGCAGAATGTGTCAGCTGCTGGTTCAGAGTACTTCTGGAGGATTGGATTTATGAGCATCTGTGGTCCCACCTGTGGCCATGATAAGTCCTGGCGCAGAGTCTTTGGACAAAATGGGCATCCTCCTCAGCTGGATGTTAAACAGCTGACTCCAGCGCTGAGCCAAGTGGAGAGAACAACCTTTACTGAGCTGAGAGGGAACAAAAACACCATCAGAGCCTTCACATTCTGGACAGAAAATCCCTACAAACAGCATGAATGTGAAAAAAAGAGCAACAATATCAGCAATGGTCTTGGAGAAGAAAACTGTTGCTGCACATCTGTCTTGAGCTGTTATAAAACCATTTCTAACAAACTTCAACGTTCCACAGCAGGAAAGATTATTGACAAGTGGAAAACACTGAAGACAGCTGTCAATCATCCCAGAAGTTGAGACCATGAATGCTCAGAGAGCGTGTCAAAGACATGAGGCCTGCATCTCAGAGCCTCCAGGTCTTTGCTGGATGAGCTTTGATGGTGTACCTGACAGTCCATGGTTCCTCCCAGGCTGTCAGCTGCCGGCGGCTGTAGCAGTTCCCACGTCCCTCCTTTGTCAAAAGTGATGACAGATCGCATGTTGTCCTCAGTGACGGAGCCATTGATGAGGGTGGCGATGAAGACGCCTCGCAGCCCCTCCACACGATGTAGGTCGGCAAACGGCTCGCTGGCAAAGTACCTGAAACACAGAGGATTCCTGTCATGTACCTTTACTGTCAATTCAAGACCTGAAATTCACTCATACAAGTGTGTGTGTGTGGGCGTGTGTGTGTGTGTGTGTACAGTACCTGATGAGTGTGTTACTGGCAGAGCCTTCAGGACTGTAGTACAACACATTCTCTAGTGACAGTGAAAACGACAAACCCTCTGTGTCTGAGATGTAGAGGTGTGTGACATTGTTTTGGTGGTTCACACACACAAACACTTGGTCCTCAGATGCATCAGCGATGTAGTACTCCTGTTGGAAAGACGAAGGGGGATGTGTGTTATTAGAACAGACAATCGCTGTTGGCAAAGCCGATGGGGGCATCAGAGCACAAATGACAAGTACATCATATTTCACTGCTCAAGAAAAACCTGGCCCGGTCTGCCACTGTAGCGCCTTTATTCGCTGCTACACCTCTATATGAACCCCCTGCCCCATACCGCCATATAAAGCCCCATGGGTACACCTCCATTCAACCCCACCGCTGGTACACCTCCAATCAACCCTTTATTTCATTTGTCACTCAGTTATCTTTAGACAAATTCAGTGCAACATGCAGAAAACACTTACAGTGATTGGATGTCGGGTTCTGAACTGGGCTGCTTTCATCGGCTGACGGTTGTAGGAGACCCAGAGCTGAACAGATGAGGGTTCATGGCTGCCAAACTGTTTCTGGAACAACAGAGGACACAGAAGAAGTTTAGATTTAAGTTCTTCACAGCTCCAGTCCAGAAAGGTCATACAGCTCTCGGCTGTAATGGAAGAAACCTTAAATTAACAAGAAATCACGACAATAAAAACAAATTGCGTGCAAAAACGAGCTGGACACTGGACAGGACACGCAAAGTGAGGTTCAGACGAGAGATGTGCTTATCTGATCATATGTTTCTGTCCTGATGGTACCAAACTCAGCTAAAGAATCTACAGCTTCTGTTTTGGTTCCCTGAAAACAGACCATTTTCAGGCTGACGCAGAAGTTTGACAACCTGCTGAAGAGAAAGCCATCAAGACTCGCAAAGCCATGGACCATTTGAAGATGCTGAGATAGTTCATCGTTCCAAAAAACACCTTACTGTGAAAGTAGAAAAAGTCATGTTCGCACTGCTTTTTAAAGGCACCTTTAAGCTTAGCATGTTGATTTCTTGTCATACCACCAATCTTTAATCTTCATGTCTCAGAATAACGTAAACTTCTATTGTTCAGCTCAGGGAAGGGTGTCCCCACCAAAACCAGGGTCCTCTTCACAAGTCCCACTCCCTCAGATTGAAGTCCACCTGACAACAAACTCCACTGTCCATCCTGTCTGGATACCCGGAATCAGTATAACTAGCTGATGTAAAGCTGGACACAACATTTGAACTTTTTTCATCATAAACGCCATCAAACAGATGGGAGTTCAGGATCTCCAGCGTTCTTCGGTGAAGCTGATAACTTCAGATGTCTGAGTTCTGGTCCCTGTGGAACTGATCCTCAACAGTCGTTGGTTTATTCAGTTTGGAGGGGTGGGGCTTACTGGCAGGTCAACTGGATGCATGGAGGTGTTAACATAGAGCGTTTTATTCCTGGAAAACAGATGTGTACAAGTGCTCCGCTGAGACGCTCTTGTAACACAAAGCACATGGACATGACAAGGTTTCAGAGCAGAACACGGTGCCCTTCAAGGGTCTGACAAACCACTGAAGATGTGGAAGAACAACTTTTTAACCAACAAGACCACAGACTGCTAGATGTTGCTTTCGTGTTCAGTTTCTTATATTTAGGGTTTCATGTACAAACATGAGATATATCAACATTTTTACTGTTAGGTCATGATTGAATAATAATTAGTTATCTTTTGGACAGATTGAAAAAATCTATTATATGAAAGATAAATGACCAAATTAACTTTCTCAGATGCCATAAAGGTCAAAAATAATTAAACTGGAGTTAAACTTGATACAGCCATGGGATTTCTAAAGACTAGTTCTCTGTCACTCATCAACCTTTCATGAAGATTATCAGTTAATTTCATGAGTCAGAAGGAAAACTGGACAAGAGAAGATCTACTGTATTCCTTCACATGCCAGCGAGACGTTTCCAGTGAAACCGCAGGTTGAACTGGAACGGCAGCCGAGTGTGAGCGCCACATTCCACACAGAGCTCATGTTCCCTCAAACTGATCCTCTCAGACCCTGGAAACGAAGCACCGCTCTCATGTCTGGGATTAGTTCAACCCAACAAGGACCACAGCTGAGACAAAAATAGTTGTAGACTGAAAATGTCATTGTACAATCAAAAGAACTACAACTCTGACTCTGGTCCTGGTCTGTTTCCAGTACACCTCAAGTTTTACAAGATGGAAATTCAAATAAAAAAATACAACCAATGGAAGCACGTCAATTTCTCAACAACTCTTATTTATCACGAAAAAGTCCTCTTTTACATTAGGTGGATTTTTCTGGCAGTTTGGAAGAGGAATTTTTCACAACACTGCAACAGCAACAACCTATCTGCATCTGTAGGCCAAAGCCAGTCTTAAAACCATCTTGTCTGCAGGACAGTATTCACTGCCCTGAAACTGCAGGTCAACTAGACGAGTTACTGCCTCATGTTACTCGAGAAAGGGTCAAGGAGTCTTCCTAAACTTCTGAATCCTCTGCTCTTGTGTTAAAATTGTAGACAATGACCTACAGTTTCCAGATGAGGCCAATTGGAACTATATTTCCAATATGTCGCTGGTCCATGTTTTTGGAGAAAAAAAATAACACGGTTGTAAAAGGTGAACATAACCTGCCAAAATTACAGAAGTTCTTCTGATCGGCTGTTTCTTAAAGAGACTCGTGCAAACACAACTTTGTCACATTACAAGCATATAAAAGCAAAAAGGCTTCATTTTGTAGTTGAGTTTTATCAAGACTTTTCAGTATCGCTTGATTTTTTTTTTTCCATAACTGTAATGGGACTGTTGTGTTTCTCTGTACAAGTGACTTTCTCCGTTCCACCTGTGGTTCCCGTGGTGAGATCGTAAAGAGACAATGTCCCTTGTATCAAGTACCAGGTGTTTCTGTGGTTAAAAAAAACAGACTCATTTATAAAGTACTTTTCTCCACATTCATACACAAACGACTCAGATCAGAATCAGAATCACTTTATTGCCAATACCAGTAAAGCAGGATCATAGACTAGGAAATTGCTCTGACGTAATGCCTCACTAGTCCACTTTTTTGATGTCCTCACCACAGGTTTGGCGAGCTTCAGCCTCTGTCTGTAAGTGGGGATCAGGTGAACCATTAGTCTGAGAGTTGCATGGAACACCGCATCATAGACTCAGCCCACTGTAGTGGTCTACTCTGGTTGGACATTTAATAAACTGTCTGTATTTGGGTAGTTCCTGGTTCAGATTCCCCTTATTAAAGCCACTGAGCACTAAGGAGTCTGGAAAAGTCCACTCCACATGCAGAATATGAACCATGAGTACACGCTGAGACCTCATGCACATCTGTGTCCGGCAGGATGTAAAAAGCGGCCAGAATGAAGGAAGAGAACTGATGCAGGGAGTAAAATGTATTACAGTTGATGAAGAGATATTCCAGAACAGGAGAGCAGTGTTGGGAGATCACAGTTGCACTCTAACTGTTACTGACTACCACAGTCTGTGGTAGTGTCTGTGGTAGTCAGTAAGAGTCCTAACAATAGATAGCAGTCCGTAACGGTCACTAACAACAAGTAACAGTCAGTAACAACAGGTGCATAACAACAGTTGGTAATGGTATGTGGCAGTCAGTAACAGGTAACAATCAGTAACAGTTGCTAAAACAGGTAACAATCAGTAACAGTTGCTAAAACAGGTAACAGTCAGTAACAGTTGCTAAAACAGGTAACAGTCAGTAACAGTTGCTAAAACAGGTAACAGTAACAGTTGCTAATAACAGGTAACAGTCAGTAACAGTTGCTAATAACAGGTAACAGTCAGTAACAGTTGCTAATAACAGGTAACAGTCACTAATAACAGGTAACAGTCGTAACAACAGGTGCGTAACTACACTTGGTAATAGTCTGTGGCAGTCAGTAACAGTTGGTCACAGTCATTACCATCAGTGACAGTGCGTAACAGTTGCTAATAACAGGTAACAGGCAGTAACAGTTGCTAATAACAGGTAACAGTCATAAAAACAGGTAACGGTCGTTGACAACAGCTAACAGTAAGAACAGATAACAGTGAGTAACAGTCATTAACAACAGGTAACAGTCGTAAAAAAAATAGGTAAAGGTCATTAACAACAGGTAACTGTCAGTAACAGTTGATAACAACCGGCAACAGACTAACAGTCCGTTCAGCAGCCACAGCTCAATTCCAACTACGTTGGGTTTTGATGTGTTTTTGATAGTTCACACTTGTCAAGAATTATTATGGAGGATGTTCTTCAGGACAACTGGATCATCTACAACTGGATCATCAGTGTTCTTGGTGACATCACAGCTCTGCTGGCAGGCTAATATGTATTCACTAACGTCCACTTTATAATAAATCCTCTGATCAGTCATAAGTCTCATAATGGAGCATGGACTCCTCAGACTAAAGTGTTTATAGTGGTTACTTTTTATGATGTGTTATAAAATGTTAAGTAAAAAGTATAAAGACAGAAACTTTAAAAATGTTAGATGAAACTTAGATTTTTTTTCATATCTTCAGTATTAAAAAACAGTAAATTGCCTGATACAATCCCAAATTATTTTTCTGGCACATTCATCAAGCCAGCACCTGCTCTGAAGCAAATTGTGTCATACTTCTACTCTCATTCTCACCATCTTTGACTTGCTGCTTTAAATTCAATTAAAGAGCTTGACCTAAAAGAGGAGATATCTAAGGACCTTTGGGATGAGACCCTGAACAGGGTCCACAAGTCTTACATTTCCATTCCAGATACACCAATGATGCCATTTAAAAGAAAGCACAGAGCAGACTTTACTTCTTGAGGAAGCTTATGTCTTTCAGAGTTTGGAGAAAGATGTTGAATATCTTCTACAATTGAATGATATATTTCCTGATGCACTTGGATACTGTGAGAAAGGCAGTAGTCCAACCACTGGAAAAAAGAAGTCCAGAGGAACTGGTCTTACGTCACGGTTTTTATTTAGCCAACTATCTTATTAATATACACAAAGAGTCTACTGACTTTCAGGGTAATCCATCTCATACCTTATACAGGTGCAATTCATAATACTGCCCCACCAAACTTCACACCAGGCTGGTCCCTCTTCTAGAATGTATCTTCCTTAAAAGGACCTCAACCGTCCTACTTGGGTCAAACCACTATCAGGGGTGTTTGCTATCACCTCTCCCCATCCAGTGAATAAATAAATAGGAATACAAATAATAATGACATGAAATAACCATATATATAATGCTATACACTATTTTAAACTATAAACTTACTGTTAATATATGTAAATATAAATCATAATACACATACAAACCTTCCCCCCTTAATGTGATCTACTTCCCACACCCTCCCCTGCTGGACGTTGTAAAAACAGTTCTGCTCAGTGGTGCACGCTTCTGTAAAGGAGCATCAGCACAGGATCGGTGGTTACGTGGCATGTGTGCATCAACAGGATTTTAAGTAGATACTAGATGTAACTCAAGACAACAGTGGGTACCTCACCATATGCCGTGGATATTTTATGCCAGTATCTACACTAAGCTGAACTGTTAAATGAATTATTGTGAAACAAAGGGAAAATATAATAATAAAAATAAACAATCTGGGCTGACCACTGCAATGCTCGCCAGATGGCCAAACCTCCACCACAGCATGCACTACCACCTTTCCTGAATAAACATTTAACATGTAGGGGAAACTATCCCCACACCGCGTGCATTCTTGAGGTCTGTCACAGTCCGACGCTCACATTCGCTCCAGCGCATGGCTGGCACATGAAACTGGGAGGCAGAGAATTCACCGTCTCACAGGTACATCTTTAGTGAAGAACTTGGGGTCATTAGGGGTTTCAGGTCTTTCAACTTCAGACCCCCCTCTCCCAGGCGACCCGACCAGGAGGGATCAATTCCTCAGTCTGCATCCAAGTAGAATTAGCTCACTCATTGCCCCTGATGATTCACAGTCATTGTGAAGCCTTTTCTGCAGCCTTATTGATGGCAGGAGATCTACAGGTGATCCTTCAGATCTTTACAGGAGATCCTTCAGACCTTTACAGGTGATCCTTCAAAGCACAGCAATAAATTTCTAAAGGAAATATTTGAAAAAACTGAAATAATGAAAACTACTGCAATAATTAATTTCCCCACAGGGAATTAAAAATATTTTTGAACTGAACTGAACTGGCTGTTTGCCATCACTCATGAGCTGTTAGCCTACCCTTCCATCAGAATTCCTCTGTAATTTTCTAAACTAAACTTTGTTGTTGCTCTTTTTTGCTCCACTTCCCAGTAGTTTGGAGAAACCTGACAGAGGAAACTAGCTTTACTGTGCTTTACAGTGACAAGCTGTAAAAGAACACATGCACATTTAGATAGCCATGAGTGGATGATCACAGCAGAAACCCTGCATCCATAACTGATCTTCAGGGGTCGGTAAACTTTATGATGAACTAAACTTTGCAATGTCTCATTGTGTTCCTTGCTGGTTCAATTAGAAACTGCAAGACTTCATTTTCAGGTGATGGTTCCCATCACTACCTCTAAACTGCAATAGGCAAATATTAAGACAAAATAAAGCTGAAAAACATTGTACTGAGGTTGTGTCCTCAGTGGAAACAGTAGCCCTGATACCAGTTTATACTGGGAAATTCTGCTTCTCTGTTGTGTTTGCTTTCATCGTGTGGGAAACTGCAGCTGTGAACAGCAGCAGAAGAGGAACCTGCCAGGAAGCATCAACAATCTGCTGTTATTTACCAAACTGAGCTGGTCTGAAGAAGTGGAAGAAAGCAGAGCTTCAGAGGCAGGGAGAAAATATGATAAAGTTGATGGGAAGAGCCGACTCCAATCACCATTTCCTGTTTTTGTCCGTCTCTTTCTGACTATCTTGTAGATCATCTGTGGACTAAATGAGGGGGACTATGAAGAAGTGTGGGCTTTTAAAAACTCCCATTACTTCTGCTGAGCCACTTATCTTCCACTGGTCTCTATGATGGGAGGAATGGCTAAGGTCTTTAAGGTCTTACTGACTCTCAACTCCTCCATATTGTTAGATGAATCTGGCTTTTCAGTTAGTTAAAGAATCTTAAACTGTCAAAAGCACTCATGAAATTACATTAATCTAATTCTATTAGAGAAAGTGGTGGGAATGAGAATCAGTCTTATAGCTGATGAGCAGTAATGGAGAAAAAGGCAACAATGTTTGCTGTTAACATCTGACAGAGCTGATGGTTTGAGAAGACCCAGACTGTAACTGTCCACACTGATCCACTCAGGTGTGAGGAGCTCTGCCTCTGCTCAGGCCTGTCTGTGAGGGATTTACTCTGACTTTTTTTTAGGCTTGTATAAAAATGCCTGTTTTGAAAACCCTACTTTTGGTGTATAACTGGATTATGATATGGTATGGATTATGATCATGGTGCTAGAACTCACTTCATTACTTCATGACTATCTTGATTATATAGGAAGAAAACCAGGGGAACATTCAGGTAAATGTCATCTACTCTACTGTATGTCCAAATGCATTTACTTTACAATAATTAAGAATAACAGACACATCTTGATTTTCCTGTAGTTGAAATGCTGCTTTGAGGTTAGTCTCTGAGCCCAACTGGATCACTTTCATACCTGGGAACTGAAATTACTCAGTTCTGACCACAACAGCCACTAGAAATTATGAGGATTAGCATTTATTCTCCCCCTGCAGTTCAGAATATCATGAAACCATTCCAGGAACCTGGAGAAGTTTCAGTGTTTAAAGGACACAGGAGCAAGTCTAAGCTGGACATCTGTGCTCCTCAGACAATACTGAATCATGAACCATCATTTATCAACAGCTGATTGAACCACATGGACAATGGTTAGCATGTGATAGGATATTACCTGTGCAACAAATCCAGTTGTGAAATTTTCTCACTACTAAATATTCCACAGTCAACTGTCAGCAGTATTATAAGAACATGGAAGTGTTTGGGAATGACAGCAGCTCAGTCACCAATTGGTAGGCCACATAAACTGACAGAGTGGGGTCAGCTGGGTAACTGAGGGGTATAGTGCAAAGATATCATCAACTTTCTGCAGAGTCAATCGCTGCAGACCTCCAAACTTCATGTGGCTTTCAGATTAGCTCAAGAACAGTGTGCAGAGAGCTTCATGGGATGGGTTCCCATGGCCGAGCAGCTGCATCCAAGCCATACATCACCAAGTGCAATGCAAAGCGTCAGATGCAGTGGTGTAAAGCACGCCACCACTGGACTCTAGAGCAGTGGAGACCATTCTCTGGAGTGACGAATCGCATTTCCCCACCTGGCAATCTGATGGACGTGCCTGAGTTTGGCGGTTGCCAGGGGAGCGGTACTTGTCTGACTGCATTGTGCCCGGTGTCAAGTTTGGTGGAGGAGGGATTATGGTGTGGGGTTGTTTTTCAGGAGCTGGGCTTGGCCCCTTAGTTCCAGTGAAAGGAACTCTGAATGCTTC